>PVJN01003864.1:0-96006 GCA_004026805.1 Lasiurus borealis
AAAAAAAATAAAGTAGGTACAGAACATTTTTTTGCTCAAATTTTAATACTGCTTTACATATTGTTTGTGAAACAATTCTCATTATGTTTATAACCAGAAATTTCAATTGATTACAGATTTTTCACTTGTCAAACACAATTAATAATCTTGAGGGGAAAATACATCAAAGGCATATATACAATTATAGAAGTTCTTATTATACACGTAGCATGGAGATACATTTATTACTTTTTACATCTTCTAGAAGACATTCAATTCAAATCAAGATAAATAGTTTAATAAAACTGGTTGATAAACTTCTGGTGGCTGAGGTCCTTCATTTCATTTTTTGTGATAAGAAAATCCAAAATTATTAATATTGAATTTCTCATCATACATTCATCTAAAAAGACAGTAATTACAACTTGTAAAGATTGTGGATTGGTTAATGTAAGTATTGTATAGCAGCTTATTATCTAATTAATTAACTGCTGGGGATATCTGCTAAAGAAGGAAAAATATTGTATATATTTATATCTGATAAACAAAATGAAAACAAAAATAAAAAATAGCTCCAAAGCTGTGTGATGCTATTTCTGGTCTAGCCCATTATGTCCTGATAAACATTCTAAGTGTTTTCTTTTTTATAAAGGTAAAAATCTGAAAAGAAAGACACAACTGTGTATTCTTTTTCCCAAAATAAAGATTTTTTTAAAATATATACATATTATATATAGCTAAAATTATGCAAAACCAACAAACAAAACGCCACAGTAGAGTAAGTGGGTGCAGCATATCGATGATAAAATGTCCCTCAGCAGTTTGGGGGCTTCCCAGCCCCACTTTACCTGTTTCATGATTTATCACATACCTAAGTGTTACCAAGCCTGAAGTAAAGGCACTACTGACATCAGGTAGTGCAAAGATCTTACATATCCCTTCGACTCAAAATAAAATGCTCTATATGAGTAGATGAAAATGCAAAATGGCACATTTTTTTCAACTCATTCCAGTGTCAAAGCTTAACCAAAACATCTCACTATACAAAAACACAGCCTGGGAAGATTTTAGTGCAAATATGAGAAGTAATGGCATAATTTAAAGTTACTTAAATAAGGTACTGGAGGGTAGGGATTGTTCTTGGAGGCTTCCTTTGGGACAATATATGTAACAACCTCTGGTGCAACATCCTGTTGAGACTTTAAAAAATCAAGACGACAAAAATAAGAGGTGAAAACTCACCTCCTAAGCATTTATTATTCTAACGTCTATGGGGAAACTAAAAGGGCAATTTGTTGAAGATCAAAATATTTTCTTAGGTTTGGTGGTGGGGGTCAAAAATAGCGTGAGTCGTCCGGAAGTCTGCACACGTAATGCTGGTGTTCGGTCGCCCGGATGCCGGTGCATCCGAGAAAGCCCAGTCCTGGATGTGAGGCTTCGTCAGAAGGTCTCGTCGTCATTGCAGTTGGTTGCCCAGTGCCCAAACATCTCACAGATCTCACAGTACGGGCGCTCCTCGCTCCGGCTGCCGTGGTGTGTGGAGTGGGGGGGATCCTCCGACATTTGCGCCTGGGTGGGGCAGTCCTCGGTGTCGTGGAGATCGAAGCAGTCACATATGTCACAGAAGAGGCGAGGTTTCTTCTTGGACTGTTTCTCCTGGTCGTCACTGCAAAAATTCAGGTGCACGATCAGAAACTCTCACATTAACCAATGTCACCCCAATAGACTTAACGATGAAAAAACAGAAACTCATCTCAACCACGTGTAAAGGATAAAGAACAAGCAAGAGTTATGGCCAAGTCTGTGGACCTCAAGTGTAACTACTGCAATCCCCATTTAAAATGTTCACATCAGCCGAAGCCCGTTTGGCTCAGTGGATGGAGTGTCGGCCTGCGGACTGAAGGGTCCCGGGTTCCATTCCGGTCGGGGGCATGTGCCTTGGTTGCGGGCACATCCCCGGTGGGGGGCGTGCAGGAGGCTGCTGATCGATGTTTCTCTCTTGTCGATGTTTCTGGCTCTCTGTCCCTCTCCCTTCCTCTCTGTGAAAAATCAATAAAATATATTTTTTAAAAATATTCACATCAGGCTGGCTGGTGTTGCTCAGTGGTTGAGTGTCAACCTAGGAACCAGGAGGTCATGGTTCAATTCTCAGTCAGGACATATGTATGCCCTGGTTGTGGGCTCACTTCCCTGTGTGGAGTGTGCAGGAGGCAGCCAATCAATGATTCTCATTATTGATGTTTTTTTCTCTCTCTTTCCCTCTCTGAAACCAATAAAAATATATTTAAAAAAATAAAATAAGCTGAAACTGGTTTGGCTCAGTGGATAGAGCGTCGGCCTGCTGACTGAGGTGTCCCAGGTTCCATTCCGGTCAAGGGCACATACATTGGTTGCAGGCACATCCCCAGTGGGGGGCATGAAGGAGGCGGCTGATCGATGTCTCTCTCTCATCGATGTTTCTAACTTTCTATCCCTCTCTCTTCCTCTCTGTGAAAAATCAATAAAATATATTTTAAAAAAATAAAATAAAATGTTCACATCAGGCTTGTTGGTGTGGCTCAGTGGTTGAGGGTCAACCCCCATGAGCCAGGAGGCCACTGGTTCAATTCCAGACCACTGCCCTAGGACATGTATCCATAAACATATTGCTACAAGAGATGTTGAGATTTTACTGAGTATGGTTTCTTCTAGGATTTTTATGGTTTCCCAACTTACATTTAAGCCTTTTATCCATTTTGAGTTTATTTTTATGTATAGTGTAAGTTGGTGGTCTAGTTTCATTTTTCGCATGTATCTGTCCAATTTTCCAGCATCATTTATTGAAGAGACTCTTTTTTTTTTAAATATATTTTATTGATTTTTTTAACGAGAGGAAGGGAGAGGGACAGAGAGTTAGAAACATCAATGAGAGGGACATCTATCAGCTTGCCTCCTGCATGCCCCCCACTGGGGATGTGCCTGTAACCAGGATACATGCCCTTGACAGGAATCGAACCTGGGACCTTTCAGTCCGCAGGCCGACGCTCTATCCACTGAGCCAAACCGGTTTTGGTTGAAGAGACTCTCTTGACTCCATTATATGCTCTTGCCTCCTTTGTCAAATATTAATTGAGCATAATAGCAAAGGTCGATTTCTGGGGTCTCTGTTGTTCCAATGATCAATATAACTGTTCTTGTGCCAGTACCAGGCTGTTTTGATTAGGTGGCTTAGTAGTATAACTTGATATCTAGTATTGTGATTCCTCCAACTTTGTTTTTCTTTCTCAAGATTGCTGCAGCTATTTGGGGTCTTTTTTGATTTCATATAAATTTTTGGAAAGTTCATTCTACATCTGAGAAATATGCTGTTGATATTTTAATAGGGATTGCAGTGAATCTATAAATTGCCTTGTGTTATGAACATTTTCATGATGTTGATTCTATCAATCCGTGAACACATTATATTCTTCCATTTGTTTATATCTTCTCTTTCTTCAATATCTTGTAGTTTTCCTAGTATAGGTCTTTTGCCTTTTTGGTTAAGTTTATTCCTAAGTATCTTAAATATTTTGTTGCAATGGTAAATGGGATTGTTTAATTTCTCTGAGAATTCATTATTGGTGTATAAAATAGCCATTGATTTTGGGGGGTTGATTTTGTATCCTTCGACATTGCCAAATTCATTTATTAAATCTAGTAGTTTTTTTGGTGGAGTCTTTAGGGTTTTCTATATATGGTATCATGTCATCTGTGAATAGTGAGAGTTTTACTTCCTCCATTCCAATTTGGATGCCTTTTATTTCTTCTTGTCTGATTGCTGTGGCTAGACTTCCAGTACTATGTTGAATAAGAGTGGTGAAAGCAGACATCCCTGTCTTGTTCCTGTTCTTAGGGAAAATGGTTTTATTTTTGCCCATTGAGTATGATGTCCACTGTAGGTTTGTCATATATGGCCTTTATAATGTGTTGAGATATGATCCTTCTATTCCCATTTTGCTGAGAATTTTTATAAAAAATTGGTTTTGGATTTTGTCAAATGCTTTTCTGCATCTATTGATATGATCATGTGGTTTTTGTCTTTTAATTTATGTGATGTATCACGTTTATTGATTTGTGAATATTGTTCCAGCCTTGCATCCCTGGAATAAATATCACTTGGTCATGGTGTATGATCGTTTTAATAAATTACTGGATCCAATTTGCTAATATTTTGTTGAGGATTTTAGCATCTATGTTCATCGGGGATAATTGCTTGTAATTCTTTCTTTGTAGTGTCTTTATCTGATTTTGGAATTTGAATAATTCTGGCTTCATAAAAAGAGCTTGGAAGTGTTCCTTCTTCTTAGTTTTGGAGTAGTTTGGGGAGAACAGGTGTTAGTTCTTTCTTGAATGTTTTTAAAACTCACCTATGATGCCATCTGGACTTGCCTTTTGTTTGCTGTCTATTTTTTGATTACTGCTTCTATTTCATCAGTTGTTAATTGGCCTATTCAGGTTTTCTGATTCTTCCTGACTCAGTTTTGGGAGATTGTATTTTTCTGGCATATAGTTTTTCACAGTATTTTCTTACAAACCTTTGTTTTCTGTGGTGTCAGTAGTTACTTCTCTGCTTTCATTTCTGATTTGGCTCCTCTCTGTTTCTTGATGAGTCTGGCTAATTGTTCATCAATTTTGTTTATCATTTCAAAGGGCCAGCTCTTTGCTTCATTGATTTTTGTTTGTTTGGGTTTTGTTTTTTTTTTGTAATGTTGTTTAGTCTGTTATTTATTTCTGCTCTAATCTTTATTATGTCCTCCCTTCTACTTAATCTGGGCTTTTCTTGTTCTTTAACTTGTAGGGTTAAATAGTTTTATTAATTTTTCTTGTGTTTTTTTTTTTATATATATTTTATTGATTTTTTACAGAGAGGAAGGGAGAGAAAGTTAGAAACATCAATGAGAAACATCAGCTGCCTCCTGCACATCTCCCAATGGGGATGTGCCCGCAACCAAGGTACATGCCCTTGACCGGAATCGAACCTGGAACCTTTCAGTCCACAGGCTGACGTTCTATCCACGGAGCCAAACCAGTTTTGGCTAATTTTTCTTGTTTTTTTGAGGGAAGCCTGTAACGCTATGAACTTTCCGCTCAGGACCGCTTTTGCTGGGTCCCAGAGATTTGTGATTGTTGTGTGTTCATTTTCATTTGTTTCCAGGAAGTTTTTGATTTTTCCTTGATCTTGTGGATAACCCATTCATTGTTTAATAACATGCTATTTAGCCTCCATGTGTTTGAATGTTTTGGGGTATTTTTACTGTAGTTGATTTCTAATTTTATTCCACTGTGATTTGAGAAGGTGATTGATATGATTTCAGTCTTCTTGAACTTATAGAGACTTGTTTTGTGTCCTAACATGCGATCTATTTTTGTGAATGATCCATGCACACTTGAGAAAAATGTATATTCTGCAGCTTTAGGGTGAAATGTTGTCTCACAGTTTTAAGCTGTCCTCTTATTTTTTAATTTATTTTTTCTTTTTGGTTTTCTGATTGAGGGATTTTTTTCTACCTTGTCTTTTTAAACCGGTTTGGCTCAGTGGATAGAGCATTGGCCTGCAGACTGAAGGGCCCTGGGTTCAATTCTGGTCAAGAGCATGTACCTTGGTTGCGGGCACATCCCCAGTGGAGGGCGTGTAGAAGGCAGCTGATCAATGTTTCTCTCTTATCGATGTTTCTAACTCCCTCTCTCTCTTCTTTCCTCTCTGTAAAAAATATATAAAATATATTTAAATATATATATATATATATATATATATATATATATATATATATATATATATATATTGATTTCAGAGAGGAAGGGAGATGGAGTGATAGAAACATTAATGATGAAAAAAAATCATTGATTGCCTGCCTCCTGCACACCCCTTACTGAGGATCAAGTCCATAACTTGGTCAAGTGCCCCTGGCTGGAATCAAACCTGGGACCCTTCAGTTCGCAGGCCAATGCTCTATCCACTGAGCAAAACTGGCTAAGGCCTGTACCTTGTCTTCTAATTCGATGATTAGATCATCAGCTTTCTCTAATCTTCTGTGTATTCCTTCCAATGTGTTCTTTATTTGTGCTATAAAGTGAGTCTTCCATTGATTATTCAGGAAGTTCTTTATATTTTAGTTGTAATTCCATTTTGGTGCTGGGAGCATGTCCGTGCAGCATCTACTTACTCCACCGCCATATTTAATCTCCCATGTTATTTTTTTCTCTGTGTATCTCTCTCTCTCCCTTCTTCTTTCTCTAAAAATCAGTAAAAATATATTTTTAAAAATTTTAAAGTAAAGAAATAAAATGTTTACATCAAAGCCATTTATAGTGTGTATGTATCACAGTCTTGCCAGAATGATGGGGATGGATGTACGGCCAATCAGCCAAAGGTAACTGTCTCTTCAACCCACCGAAGAAACTAACTTTAAAAGCAGTTTAGTTAGATGGAACTGAACAGTACTGTCTCATATGAAATACCTGTCATAATTGTTCAGGTCATCACCATTCCCATTAAGGGCTGCTTCTGACATCATTTCCACCTTCAGCTTGAGGTCTTGATTCTTCCTCTGAAGGTCCACTATGACTGAATTTAGGAAGTCAATCTAAAAAAGAAACACGTATAAAATGTCTGAAATGTGTCCAGTGGACTGCCTATCAAGAAGTCGCAGATGTAGACTCAGGCTACAGCTGTGAGCGTGCGGTATGTCACAGAGGGGCCAGTGGTGGCTGTTACTGAACCCATACCTTATCTATTGACACACAAACATATACAAACAACACTTTACAAAAAGCGTTACAAGAGAGTTGGCTCATGACACTGTAGAACCAATCCACAACTTAATCGTCTCTTGAAAAAGTACAGGGGCATCCTCCTCACACACTCACTGATGGGTTGTGGTGCAATGGTAAGTGAGACTTCAGAGAAAAACGGAGAAGTTTTAAAGAGAAGGTCAAGCTCCATTTCCACCGAGGAGACCCTTAGGCACATGCTCAGGTACAGAGTGGAGCTCAGGTACCCCAAGGGGGAAGAGCAACTGTGCCAGGATTTGCTGGGCAGTGGAATGAGATGACCAGCAGGAGGAAACACCCTGTCCTAACATTTGCTCTCAAACCAAGGGCACTTTCCTGGAAAAACAAAAAGTTTCTTCCCTCTCCTACAAATAAAAAGCTCTCGTATTTCTAAATAGCTGATGAAAAAAATCTTACCTTATAACTTAAAAAATGTGTATGAGTGTGTACATGTACACAGGGTAACTCCATCTTTAAAGAACTCATCATCCTCTTTCTCCTGCTGGGGCATGTTAGGAAACGAAGCTAGCAATCAGCAGCTTTGTGGTTCTCTGCAGAACATCCCTGCCAACACTGGCGGCAGACCCACTGAATCTATTCTCACTTCTAAAACTGCCTTTTCTAAGACTTTGTCATATTAGCTCCGTTTCGGGAAGAAGAAAATGGCACAACATGGATTTAGTACAGTGGGAAAATACACACACACACACACACACACACACACACACACACGTGCTCGCAAATTAGGAAACATAAAACAAACCATTTGCTGGTTGGAAGAAAGTGTTGGCAGCAGCAGATGAGACAAACGGAAGCAGAAAGGAAAGGGGAAGAAAGAGAAAACACTGTTAATTAAGTGGATGTTTATTATGCATACACGCTAAGCAGACAATGCTAAATGGTAAGTTAGTAGTTTGCTGAATCCTTTCATGTCTCTTAAAGGAGATGTCAGACAAATCAAAACTCCCTGAGTTTTTATTTAAAAATGAATGATGGCTTTGTACCTGTGATTTCTGCACAGGATAAATATACCCCAAGATAATGTTATTAAAACTGAAGATGGATGCTTATTGTCTGTTCCATTGTATTTCCAAATAGAGAATACTTGTTTCCATATAATCCTATATTTAAAATTAAGGTTGTTTTGTTAGTTTTGGATTTAGGAAACATTTTTCGAGAACCCTGTCTTGGTAAGGTAGAGATAAGCAAGGAACTTTTTGACAAGAGCAATTCTACTTCTAGAAGTGTACCCCAAAGAAATACTAGTATATCTACAACATGACAGATGTCCAAGACAATTCATTTCAGCATTGTTTACAATACACTGAGAAGATCAGAAACCTCCCTAATGGAATGCCAACGGGCGGAGAACCAATTTCATGAAGTTACATCCACATAACGGAACACCATACAGCTATAAACGGGAAGGACAGAGGTGGGAAGTGACTCTCCAGGGGGAGGTGCCTGTGGAAGTCACTCTGACACACCCAGACTGGCCCCCTTGGACCTGCTGGAGGAGGGGGTGTTGCTTAGGGGCGGGGCGGGGCTCTTCCCGGGAGAAGCTAGGTTCTTCGGGGTGAGGTACTGCACTTCAGGACTGGCTGCCGCTGGTCTGGGCTGGGCTCAGCTCCTCAGGGCTAGACTCCTCCCTTCGGGACTCTGGCTTTTGGCTCTTTGGAGCGAGGCTCCCCCTCTGGGATTGTCCTGGGCTCTTCAGAACTAGGTTGAAGTCTTAGGAGCGAGGCTGGCTCTTCGGAATGAGGGTTAGCCCTTTGGGACTAGGCTGGGGTCCTGGGCCGAGGCTGGGTATTCCAGGCTGGTCCATTAAAACCAAACTCACCTGGGCCCTGGGAAACCCCGGTCTCTCTAAGATGCCTTACAGGAAAGGACCTTTAAATGAGCATATAGAACCTGGGAACCAGAGGGGAAATGGCTGCTGACTCAAGGGAGAAGGGCCTGTGAAAATCACGGACACGCTGAGGCTGGCTTCCTTGGGCCAGCTGGAAGAACGGGTATTGCTTAGGAGCTAGGCTTGGCTTTTGCGGGCAAGGTCCTGCCAAAAAAGGAAGTCCAGATCAGTTTGTGTAATATGCCACCAGGGACATTAAAAGGGAAGGGAAAAGGACTGTATTAGTCTTGGCTTATAGTCACCTTTTTTTTTTTTAATTCTGAAGATGACTTTTTAAAGACACCAATAACAGTGGTTACCTGAAAGGAGAGCGGGGAACTGACCAGAGAGAAAGGTTTGGAGGGAGGTGAGTTGCTGAACATATTTTTAATATTGCTTACTGTTTAGATCATATGAATGCACTACCTGTTTAAAAGATCAAATGATTTTTTAAAATATCAAGTCAGCGAACCAAAGGAAGAAGTATTACCTGACTCTCCTGAGCTCTTTCGTCCTCTTCTGCCTGAGTGTCAGTATTACCTTATATGAAAAAAAATAAAATAAAATGGAGGGGGATGTTTAAAAAAGCGCAATCTTTTTTCCTTGTGATGGAACTGAAAATCATTCTCCGTGGAATTCCCAGATGTGCCTCTCTGTACACACTCCTGAGTTCCCGTCCCACAGCCGGGCCCGAGGGACCTGCCCCGGCGCTGGCCCCATCCCTCATGTTCTCTCTTGGGCTGGCTCACCGCTGGCAAGAATGGCCGTCACGTCCACCTGAATTTAGAGGGGCGAGGGACCATCTCTGCACCCTCACTGTACACCTTCAGAAACCACGGGGATGGCAGCCAGCCTCTACCACAGTGGTTCTCAACCTTTCTAATGCCACGACCCTTTAATATAGTTCCCCATGTTGTGGTGACTCCCAACCATAAAATTATTTTCGTTGCTACTTCCTAACAGTAATTTTGCTACTGTTGTGAATCATAATGTAAATATCTGTGTTTTCTGATGGTCTTAGGCGACCCCTGTGATGGGGTTGATGGACCCCCAAAGGGGTTGCGACCCACAGGTTGAGAACCGCTGCTCTACCAGCTTATGTTCTACCCACACTCAAGACCAGGGGGGAAGGCCCAGCCATGGGGATGCAGGCACGCTCCTTCGCATGGGACCTGGGAGGTGCTGAGCCCTCATCAGATTAAAGGGGGGGAGCGCCCAGGGTGAAAGGGCCACGTCGGGGAGCTGAGCATCTTGACCAGAAAGGGCTCCTTTGCAGGGAGCAGTGGGGTGGGGGGCGGGGCCACAGTCATCCTTTTACCTGAGGAGCTGCTGAGCTGCCTCTTGTTTTCCTTGAGTTGAAGCTCCAAGTTCTTTACCTTGAGCTCAAGCTTCACCTTATCAGACTCCAGAGACTGCACAACTGAATGCAAGGACTTGGCAGAGGCGTTTTCTCCCCTGAGCACCGTGACCTGCAACACAGCGGCGGCGCAGCTTAGGCGCGGGCACAGAGAGGGGCAGCGTGAACGTCCGTTCGCCCTGGCGGGTACTCTACCTCGTTCCTCAGCTTCTCCAGCTCGGCATCCTTTTCTGTGAGTAAGGCACTAGTGATGCTGATGGACTTCTGTAAGGAGGCTTTTTCTTCATCTGCGTCTTTTAGTAGCTTGGATTCTCTAAAAGACCAAAGAGTTACAAATTCCAGAAATCAACCGAGAGAGTGATCGGGGTATGACTGCCCTAGCACACACACACAATTAACCTCAGTTAATGTAAAGGGAAAAGTGCATCCTAGGGGAAGGAGAAGGCTTTTATAAGCTTCCAAATTTTACTTACTGCGAGGGGAGAAAAAGTTCACTATGCACAGACATGCTTGAATCTGCCTATCATTGTAGCCATTTGAATTTAAAGAAACAGTAACTTTGGAAGACTTATGATGATAAATAATAATAATCAGACTGTTGCAGCCCCAAAGAATTCTTCTAAATATCGAACCCGAGCTGAATTCTATTACTTCTTGAATAAACTACTACCAAGCAGTACCAACAACTAAAATACACACATGCAAAGCGATTATACAAGGTCATGCAGAGCAGTTTTATGCTGGAAGTATCGATTGGTTCTCACTAATTTCAGTGACTTTCAGCAAGTTCCAGGAATGAGTTTTTGAGATCTAATGGGCCAAACAGTAGCAAACAGTGCCACTGCTATTCAGGCTGAAGGAGTCTCACGCTTCCTCTGGGAAACCTGAAGGGGACATTAAATTGCTCGTAGAAATGACAGGTAATTACATAAAGGCCAGAACAGACATGTTAAAATGGAGCTCCGGGGATAGAGTGCACGCGTGGAGACGCTGGGAGGAAGGAGGGCCGGCACGGGTTTCTGTCCTCAGCCTGACTCGGCTGTGGTCGTGGGTGGACGGGGAGGGGGACCAGGCCTGGGATGAAAGGGAAACACCTGTCGTGCAGGGTGTGGGAAAAGAAAGGGGAAACGAAGGGAAGACCAGGAGGGAGGGGGCAAGACACAATAGATAAACCCGGAAGGGCCGGCTACTGTGTGTGTGTGTGCGCACATTTGGGGTGTTGTTGAGATATCACCTGCATTCGAGAGTGCCACGGTCATAGTCAGCAGGGAGAGGTCAGGCTGAGCCCGGTCACAGATTGGGAGAAACTAACTCCCTCGTGACAACTGAATGCAGGGTGATTTGTAGGCTGGACCCGGGAGGAGAAAAAGGACGTTGGTGGAAAAGCTGGGGGATCTGAGTAAGGTCAGGAGTCTAGCCGAGAGTGTGTGCAGAGTCACTTTCTAGGCTTTGGTCAGTGTACCAGGGGATGGATGATGGACGCAGGTAGGTGGGGGGTGGAGGTGGGAGCGCGTGTGGGAACACTCAGAACTTCCCTGGCGACTCTTCTGAGAACCTCTAATTTTAAAAATTAAAAAAAAAAATTTTTAAATTGTATGCAGTGTGAAACAAGAGGAAAAAGACCTGTGTCACAGTAATAGTTTGGAAAAAGACAAAACCGGAGAGAATTTTTCCTGGCTAGCCCTCGGGCATACAACCTGGACACGCCACTCATGGAGCTAATCCTCAGTGAGAACTCAGAACTGAGGCAACAGGCCGGTTACTCCTGTCTGCGTGGAGCATGTCATGGTTCGGTCTGTGGCAGAGCCGACAGAAAGGATCGGGAACTGAGGCCCAGGTTAGAAATGGAAGAATGTACATGTCTGGTTAGTGAGACCCAAGATATCCGGCACACGAATTACAGAATTCTCATGATTTATGGTAGATTCTACACAGAGATAAAAAATAGTAAAGTGTATTTATCTCATTGTGTGGCTGACACTCATACTCCGGAGTGATAAGTAGTAAGAAAAGAATTTGAGACTTACAAACATTCCTGGAATTCAATATCCGAGCACTATCTGCACACTGAAATGGGGTGAGCAGCAGTGAATTACTGAGTGGCACCTTGCTAGGAAACAGGATCTTGCTCGGGTTAAAACAAAGCGATTTTAACGGAGAGAGCGAACACACCCTCTTCCTCTGGGGAAGTCAGTATCTGACGCGATACAGAGATTCAATAAAGCTCCGGCTCCTAAGCCTCCAGCAAACTCCCTTGGTGGTTTGCTCTATAGTAACACCTATTTCCAGAGCGTCACTTGTTCGAAAACCAACTCAAATCTGAACATTATTTGAAATATTTGTATAGGGGGGGGAATGAGGATTTGGGGATTACTGAACAGATGTGGATTCTTCCATCACAGGAACTCTAGTTAGCAGAGGGGTCACCGACTCCTGGTGTAGGGGACCACCAGCGGCGGGAGGAAGGCACAGCATCTTTATCTGCTCATCCTTACACTCACGCAGCCTCTGAGCAAGGCCGCTTTAGGGGAGGGCGAGCAGAACGCTCGTACCTTGTACAGCGATCAAAAGATGCACGGCTGAGGGCGGGACCTAACTAGTGACAAATGGCAGGACAGACAGCTGTTGGCAGCTCCTCGTTGGGGGCAGGTCCTCACCGCTGGCTTCCTTCACTATTTCTAAGCCCCAACCCCACTGTGCAGACCGAGAGAGGCTGAGTTGAACCCTTTAGCCCACATCACGGACCTTTGTGTCACAAATCACACCGGCAGGAGGGCCTGTGTTCCCTGAAGCCACGCTGACTGGACTGACTTGGTGTTACTCAAAACGTCAAACAGGGAAGATAAGCAGAATATGCAGGAAGGGCCGGAGGGGCCCGGAATCTCTCCTCCAAGGGGACATACTAGCCAGATTCTTTCCTTACTACTTGCACAAGAAATAAATTCTAGCAGTAAAGCGAATACCTTAACGTGTAACGGGGCAAGCTTTAAAAATGCAAGATAACAAGAACCAAATATTAGAGACATGAAGATAAATGCAAATCAGTCAGGAGAAGTTTGCACTGCAATTCTTTGCTTAAAAAAAAAAAAAGATAATGTGTGTGAATGTGTGTGTGTGTGTATGTGTGTGTGCATATACTGCTGAGAATATTTTACAAAACAAAAGCAAGACACAGAGGGACAAAGGCAGCCAAAAATATATACAACAATTTGGTTTACTAAAAATATATGAAATTTATTTATTATAATGTGGATAGACTTTCTTTAGTCTTACCATGAAAGACACACAGATATAGCAAAGGAAGCAAGAGTAGGAGGGGAAAAGAGAGGAGTGAAGTGAGCATTGGTAAGCAGCGAAAGCCGGAGACAGTCAGACAGTCAGCCACCCACAGTGAGCAGCACGGGACTCCGCAGAATTTGTCGGGGGAACTGTCCACCAGTTTCCAGCCCTAACGGCCATTTGGCCTTTACACCAACAGAACTGTTCCTGACTCCACAAATCCACATCTAAGACTTTGGCTCTCAAGTCCCTTCTTTGACCTGGAAAAGCCTAGAGCGAGGAAGGGAAGCCAAACAAGCTGTCTAATCTGCTTGCAGACCTCAGGGGTCCGAAGACCCACCTCTCCACTCGCTCAGTTACGGCCAATCAAAGTTGGCTCTGCCGGGTCTCTCAGACATCTTGGAACCTGTTTTGAAGGAGGTCTGCCTAAGGTGGAAACCAGTTTTCCGAAGAAATGATTACGTTTAAAAATATATATATATTTTTTATTGATTTCAGAGAGGAAGGGGAGAGGGAGAAACATCAATGATGAGAATCATTGATCAGCTGCCTCCTACACCCCCCGCCCCCTGACTGGGGATCAAGCCCATAGCCTGGGCCTGTTCCCTGACTGAGAACTGAACCATGACCTCCTGGTTTATAGGTTGAGGCTCATCCACTGAGCCATGCTGGGGGCTGGGCAATGATTACATTCTTAAGAGGAAAATCTTGACTACATATTGCTTGCAATTCAATGTTTAGATACCAATAAACTACAGCAATACAGGAGGATGTTACTACTTTCTTTTTTTTAATTTATCTTTATTGTTGAAAGTATTACAGATGTTCCCCTTTTGTTACAAATTTCTTCATGAAAAGGAGCTTCATCCTACAGTTAGGAGTAAATACTGCACTTCAATACAATCACTTCAGTGTAATGAAGGCAAGTCTATGCTTTCTTGATTAGGTCTATTCAACGGCCACTTCCAAATTAAACTGTCGACTAAGATCTCAATTCTTATTTCAACAACTACATCTCAAATAACTATGATTTAAGTACTTTCCAGGCTTTTAAAGTAAGAGCAGATCAAATTCTTTTTAGTACTCCATGCTAAATTTACTTAACTATGATGACACACATAGACCCATATACAAATTCTTTATCAAACTGACTTTAGAAGGTGTTTAGGGGCCCAAATTATTAGCTCAAACATATACTTGCTTTCAGATTTCTGAAACAGACATACCTTTCCATGAGGGTTAATAAACAATTTGACACACACACACACACAAAAAGTGTAGCCTGGCTGGTGTGGCTTGGCAGTTGAGCCTCTACCTATGAACCAGGAGGTCACAGTTCAATTTCTGGTCAGGGCACATGCCTGGGTTATGGGCTAGATCCCCAGTAGGGAGCATGCAGGAGGCAGCTGATCAATGATTCTCTCTCATCATTGATGTTTCTCTCTCCCCCTTTTCCTTCCTCACGGAAATCAATATGAAAATATTTTTTAAAAATAGTTGTAAATATGAAAACATAGATTAAAATTTTTTTTTACTCCCAGAAAAATTATCATTTTTATCTGTATTTACTGGTAACAAGAGTAATTTTTAAGAGACATCCTCCTAAACATATACAGCACCGAAAACAGGAGCAGAGATGGTAAAATATGAAGACAAGCATGTTCCACCTTTTGAAGCCATGAAAAAAGTCAATTTTAAAATATATATATTTTAAAATATATATATTTTTTATTAATTTCCGAGAGGAAGGAAGAGGGAGATAGAAACATCAATGAGAGAGAATCATGGATTGGCTGCCTCCTGCACGCCCCCTACTGGGGACCAAGCCTGTGGCCCAGGCATGTGCCCATGACCAGAATTGAACCCAGGACCCTTCAGTCCACAGGCCGATGCTATTATCCACTGAGCCAAACCAGCTAGGGCCCCAGTCACATTTTAAAAGGCATGTGGTAAGGATGAACAAAGCACGGCATCTTTCTTTTAAAAAGGAATAATAATAACTGTACAGTGAGACAAGAACCAGGATAAAAATCTGAGGATCTGTGTCTTAAACATGTCTCTTAGTTCTTGGCCAAGGTGCCTGACTCTTTGGGCTGGCACTTCATCCTTTTCTTTTTTTAGTTTATTTTTACTGTGGAGCTTTCATCCTTTTTAAATGCATGCCCACCACATACTTCAGGAGGTTGTTTTGAGATCACAGACTTGCTACATCAATGCAAGGGGACATGCCAGGGTTTACATCTGCCCGTTTTTCTTTGTCCGCTGGCCAGAATGTCACAGGAAGAGGCCTGTGAACTTTTTTACATGTCCTGGATAACTGCGGACATGAGCTGCGGCTGCTTCTTTTTTTAAATTTATCTTTATTGTTGGGAGTATTACAGATCTCCCCCACCGAGTTCTTTTTAAAGAAACAAAGCCTTAGGATGAAAAAATCAACACCTGAGGCCCGAATGAGAGGGGCCGTGTCTGCAGGCAGGAGCTGGGTTAAGGCAGGCCAGCCTGGTCACCACGCTCATGCACGGTCACCTGGCTGGGCCAGGGGCGTGGCGGTGCCGAAACACACGCATTCTGGTGTAAAACTTTAACAAAGAATGAATCTAATTAGAGAGGGAAAGGAAGAACGGCACCCCAGGACCAAGGCCCAATACCCTTTAGGAGGCAGCTTATGGAACTCAGGCATCTTGTGGGCGAAGTGCAGCCCTCAATTCCTCAGCAGGTTTGCCGAGCGGGCAGGAGCGGCTCTGAGGTGTAAATTACACACGTGTGCGGCTGCCTGGAAGGGGAGCCCCTCGGCCCTGACAAGGAGGAGAATTCTTTGCAAGCGAGTGGGGAATGCTTGTTTCTCTACTTTATTTCATTATTTAAAAAAAAATTTTCTAGACACAAACTGCACATTTTAAAAGAGCAGACAGACTGTCAGGATGTATAAAAGCACTAAGCTTCTAAATGACTGTTTCTGTGGGCCTGAGTATCCTTACTCAGAAGGACTGGAAGGCTTTCACTTAATACTATTTAATTATCATGAAAAAAAAAAATGACAAAGCTCTTTTTTTCTGAAAATAAATAAACAAATGAATGAACGTGACTTAAAATGCAGCTGCTCTTTGTTTTAGCAAAGAAGATCGAGTCTTTGGCAAGTGAGTTTTCGTTATTTGTCAATGGTGAGTGCTGAGCTATCATGATGCAATTTTCTGAATGAGAAGGTCACACACTTCCTATACGTCACCGTACACATCACCTTCTAACGTTTCCCTTATTAAACTCGCACACTCACACACATGCCAATAATAAACAGAAGAAGACGACCTACCTCTTTTTCATTTCTAACAACTGATTATTGAGCACAGATCTCTCCTCTTCCACCTGGAATAAAGCACATGCATGGAAGGTCAGTTCCCAACCAGCCTACAGCGAGGCCTCGTTCTCAAGCCCCGGGTTCCATTCCCAGGCCCCGGGACAGCTGAGAGCAGTTGGGACCACATCACAGGATGTACAGCTACTTGTTTAAAAACCATGTATGACCTGACTGACTCTCTTTCCTCACAGGCTTGAGAATTTAAAAATATTAATCAACAGCTGGTTTTGCTCAGTGGTTAGTGTCAGCCGCCCACAGACCAAGGGTTCAGAGGTTCGATTCCTGGTCAAGGGCACATACCTGGGTTGCAGGATCCCTGCCTGGGTTGGAGTGCATGCAACAGGCAACCAATTGAGTCTCTCTCTCTCTCTCATCAATGTTTCTCTCTCCCTCCCTCCCTCCCTCTCTCCTCCCCTTCCACTCACCCAAAGAAAATTGATGGAAAAAAATATATACTTGGGTGAGGATTAACAAAACAAAACAAAAAAAGTATTAAACAACATCTGAACAGTGAAGGGGCATAAACCTTAGACATTCAATAAATGTTAACAGATGAGTGAAAACGCCATCATGAACATTCTGGTTCCTTTCAGGAAACAGCAGAGGTTGAATGTCACCAGCTCAGGGAGGGCTAGGAACAGGTCATTTCCTCTCTGTGGGCCTTGTTTTATGCTTGCTCGATCTCAAGCCTTTGTTTCTGGCCTATAAAATACAAAGGTTTCCAAAGAGTCAAGTCATAAAAGAGAAAGAAAGACAGGGGGAACCCTCTGGTGAAAAGAAGAGTGAAGATCCTGGCCAGTGTGGCTCAGTAGTTGAGCACTGACCCATGAACCATTCCTGGTCAAGGCACATGCCGGGTTTTGAGCCCAATTCCCAGTGGGAGGTGTGCAGGAGGCAGCCAGTCAATGATTCTCTCTCATCATTGATGTTTCTAGCTCTCCTTCTCCCTTCCTCTCTGAAATCAATAAAAATTCATTTAAAAATTATATTTTATAAAAAAAGAGAGACAGAGATTCTGTGGTCCAGCTTCACTCAGTCCCATTTGTCCAGAAGTCCCCGAGCCCACATGAAAATTGTAATGGTTGATGATGACCATTTCTCCAAAATAAAACATGGCAAGCTAAAAATAGCATTCCCTTCCCAAGCATTCCTGTTTGGTAATTCAGATTTAAGAGGCAGACAATCACTAATGCATCAGCTTATTTACTTATTTTTAAATTCTTATTAATTTTAAAAATATATTTTATTGATTTTTTACAGAGAGGAAGAGAGAGTTAGAAACATGAGAGAGAAACATCGATCAACTGCCACCTACACGCCCCTCACTGGGGATGTGCCCACAACCAAGGTACATGCCCCTGACCAGAATCGAACCTGGGACCTTTTAGTTCGCAGGCCGACACTCTATCCACTGAGCTAAACCGGTTTCAGCAATTCTTATTAATTTTAGAGGGAGGGAGGGAGAGAGAGGGGGGGGAGAGAGAAAGAAACATCAATCTTATTGATGCATTCATTGGTTGATTCTTTTATGTGCCCTGACTGGGGTCTGAACCTGCAACCTCGGCATACTGGGATGACGCTCTAACCACCTGAGCTGCCTGGCCAGAGCCCATTCGTGACTCAGTTGAGATGATAACCCCGTGTAATGCTTTTTGTATGCACCATGCACTATAACCAAGAATAACTGCGGATGAAATACTGGTGTTGAGTCTCTAATCCTATCAAATTGTCACAGGCGAACTGTAACCTCGTTCTGCAAATAACCAGAGGAAATCAGCACGGTTCCCATAGTGACAGCCGAGTGCATCTGCAACCCTTACAAAGGAGAAGATGCATGAGGGTTGGGATGATAAATCAGACATTTCAGAAGTGACTGCCTCAGATGACTACTGGAACAGAACTCACAGTAAGATGGTTATTTTTAGTATTCCCCATGAAAAGAAAGGAGGCTCTGGATTCTCTCCATTCCTCCTGAGACCACGTTAACCGCCAGAATCCAACATGTGCCTTCACCGTCCACACATAGCAAGTGCCCCACCCAGTTAAAGATCAGGCTTTTGTCTGGCCAGTGTGTCTCAGTGCTTGAGTGTCAACCTGTGAACCAGGAGGTCACAGTTCAATTCCAGGTCCTGGCACATGCCCGGTTGCACACTCTATCCCCAGGACGGGTGTACAGAAAGCAGCTGATTCTCTCTCTTCATTAATGTTTCTATCTCTCTCTCCCCCCTTTTCTCTTCCTTCTGAAATCAATAAAAATGTTTCTGTGGTGTGTGGTTTTTTTAAAATATTTTATTGATTTTTTTACAGAGAGGAAGGGAGAGGGATAGATAGTTAGAAACATCAATGAGAGAGAGACATCGATCAGCTGCCTCCTGCACAACCCCCAATGGGGATGTGCCTGCAACCAGGATACGTGCCCTTGACCGGAATCGAACCTGGGACGTTTCAGTCCATAGGCCGATGCTCTATCCACTGAACCATACCGGTTTCGGCTTTTTTTTTTTTTTTTAAGATCAGGCTTTTGGCAGCACAACTCTCTGCAACAAGGCTTTGGACTGGCTGTGTGAGGAAGTGCAAAGGCATCTCGAAGTCTCTACACCTCCTGTAAGACAGGACAGACATGAAGTCCTAGCTCAACACAACACAACACACTCATTTCATCCCCTTCCTGCCGTGTTCCCCGCCTCCTGCAATCCCGTGGCCCGTGTGGGGAGAGAAGAGTAGAAACGACCACAGCATGGAGCTCTGAGCGCTCCACATAAGACAACAGTGGCAACTGGGACGTGAGCACAGAGAAGGAGCCAAGAGCTCCCAGCTGAGAGGCGACGAACTTCAGGGTGGGCTTCTGACAATGAGGAGAGGTTCACCACGTGGGGAGGGAGAGGTTCACGCAGAGCCGTGAAGGAAGGTACGATAGGAGACACAGAGAAAAAGAGCAGGAGGAGCAGAAGAAGTCACAAGAGGAGCGCTGAGAATGCAGGTGGCGGTGCCAAGTGCTCCGAGTGGGCAGGTAGGCAAGGTCGGTGTCACCACTCGGTAAGCGATGACTCAGCACGCGTCATCTCGGGTGCAGAGGGCAGCATGCGGGGGGCTGGGAGGGAGGCGGGAGGCGGGAGACAGAGGCGGAAAACAGAACACTCGTTTTTAAAGCTGGAAAGGAAGGAAGAATTGGGGTTGTGTGAAACTGCACAGCAAGATTTAGAACTGCTTTTAAGAAAAAAGAGATTTCTCAACCCACGGGGGATCTTAATGGAAAACCTGTGGTAGCAACTATAGGCAGCAGGTAGACATGAGGAGGGACCAGTGACAAGCTGAATGGAGAAAGGAGACATAAAACACCTGAAGCTAATGCACAGATAAAATGTGGTACGTCCATCCAATAAAAGGCTATTCAGCCATGAAAAGGAGCGAAGCACCGACACCTGCTACACCCTGCACGAACCTTGAGAGCATGATGCTGAGAAGCCAGACATGAACAGACACACACAGTATGATGCCATTTATAAGAGATATCAAGAATAAGCAGCCCTGGCCGATTTGGCTCAGTGGCTAGGGGGTCAGCCATCAGACAGAAGGGCCCCAGGTTCAATTCCTGGTTTGGGGTTCCCTAGGCCCAGTCAGGGCATGAGTGGGAGGCAACCAATCGATGTGTCTCTCTCACACTGATGTTTCTCTCTCTTTCCCCCTTCTCTCCCCCTTCCATTCAATCTAGAAATCAATGGAAAAAATATCCTTGGGTGAGGATTAAAAATCATCATCATTATCATCAGCATCAAATCCAGAGAGACAAAATTCACCAGGGGGGAGGGAGAAGAGATGAGTGTTGCCAGGGGCTAGAGGAGGAATGGGGAGTGACTGCTTACATGGGGGCAGGATCTCCTTCTGAGGTGATGAAACTGTTCTGGACCAGCACACACTGAATGGACTACATGCCCCTGTTGTACACGATGGAATGGTTACAGCAGTAAATTCATGTCCTTTGCAAGAGACCTCGCTTTTGAGCCTCCGCTTCCTCGGCTACAAAGGAACCCACTGTCGCAGAGGTGTGCTGGGACGACTCTGGGAAACGTGCACCGTAGTCTGCTCGCGTGATGTGCAGGGAGTTTGGGGCTGCTAAGTAAGGGAGCCAGGACGATTCAGTTCCTATCCCATGTCAATCTAGTCTTTACTGTATTAATTTTTAGAATGAAACACTAAATATTTTTATTAGTACTACATTGAAAAGTCTTTTTTTTTAAAATAGGGTTTCTGCCGAACACTGGCTCTTGTAGTATATTTCTGAACATAGTTGATCAATAATTTGGAAATGTAAAAGAGTGAAAATGTGTAACTTCACATAAGTAAAAGTGCTCTAGGTTCCCAGAAGTCATACAATTAGAGGAATAAGCCAGAGAATGCACCAGCCTTCTTTAGACTAAGGCGGTGGTCGGCAAACTGCGGCTCACGAACCACATGTGGCTCTTTGGCCCCTTGAGTGTGGCTCTTCCACAAAATACCACGACCTGGGCGAGTCTATTTTGAAGAAGTGGCATTAGAAGAAGTTTGACTTTAAAAAATTTGGCTCTCAAAAGAAATTTCAATTGTTGTCCTGTTGATATTTGGCTCTGTTGACTAATGAGTTTGCCAGCCACTGGCCTAAGGTTTCTTTGAAGGTATTTTAAATGGGTGCTTCTCCCCACGCTTCTGAAATATGTGTATACACACACACACACACACCAACGTATCTATGTAAAACGGTAGATCTATATCAAGGGAAGAGTTTCTGTACTCCTTCTTGGTAATCCATGTCGTAAACCACCTTGAGCATCGAAGCCTAGGATGCTTTATTCACACGCCTGGTCTCTCCTGAGGGAAACCTAGGAAACGGCAAAGGGCATAGCAACCTCAGTCCTTACAGGGAAGTCATTTTCTAGCTGCTCCTTTGCAGGTGCTATTTCCTAACACTCTTCAATGTCACTGACTTGCAAATGGTTAGTCACAAAACCTTTTTTCTTTTTTTTTAAGTATATTTTATTGATGTTTTTTATAGAGAGAAAGGAAGAGGGATAGAGAGTTAGAAACATGGATGAGAGAAAAATGTTGATCAGCTGACTCCTGCACACCCCCTACTGTACGGCCCCTTGACTGGAATCTAACCTGGGACCCTTCAGTCCGCAGGCCAATGCTCTATCCACTGAGCCAAACCGGTTAGGGCGTCATAAAACCTTTTCAAAAGGAAGGCAGCTCAGGCCCCACATGAGGGAGAGGAAGTGCTGGAGGGTGGAGAGGAGCCCGGAAAACCGCCCTGGCACCAGGGCAGCCCCTCCAGATCCTCTCTGGGCCTGGGTGACAGAAACAGAAACATCATCAACGGCCCAGCAAAGGTCAGGACACGAGAGGAGAGGGTGACCTCTGGGTGTTCCTCCCACTTACAGAGCCCCTCCCCCCCCGGACAAGTTCAACAGAACAAGATGAAGGAGAGGGGAACAAACGCGGCACTGAGCTGAGGGCCTTCGCACAGACACGCCGACCTCAGAGCCACCCAGGGGAGAAAGCCTCTCCCGGTTTTACTTCCAGGAACTCCAGCTGCCCGCGCACCGCCCTCCAACAGGCAGCCCGCTCCGGTTCTCTGATTCTGGCCTGGCCCAAGTCAGAAGATGGCAGAGGGCCTGACACCATAGCTGAACGGGGTTGAGCAAGTGGCCATCTTCTCTGGGTTCCTGTTCCCCCTTTTACGGATGGGTTCATGACAGTGCCACCCCTAGAATCACTGTGCAGATGCGTGAGGACAGCTGTCGCTTATCTGTGCCTGTCACATGGTAGGACTCAACAGAGGAGAGAGAGACCACCGCCAACAGCGCTGTGGTCCCCTCAGAGGCTGGAGAGATGCGGCATCCCTTTTGTGGAAAACTATCATCGAGACTTCAAAAGTCTGAGCTCAGCTCTCCAGAAAGCTATTTCACCACAGACGGCATCATGTCCCCAGATACGCTACACACTTACCCCAAACTACTCAGCCCCGGGAGAATGGATGTTTGAAAAGCATGCTGGGAAAATTTCTCCCCTTGGACGGCCAGAGCCATAATTACTACACAGTGGCGGTCCCTCCACAGCGCCCCTCAGAGCTTTGGCTCTGACATGGGTGTGACTAACAGCCAAGCACTGGGTCTGGCTGCTAAAGAATAAAGAGCAGGAGATGACGTTCTCTGAAGTCAGGTTGGTTTCGGTGTCTGATACACTTGCCAGAAACCCGTGGGGTTTAAACACAGGAGCAAACAGGCTGGGGCTAGTGCTCATTCTGGGGGTAAGGCGCATCCTGCACACTGTTGCACAGGAGTGTACACGTACACGTGGTTCCGGTTGGGAAATGTCTGTTCCATGTCTTAAAACTTAAAGTGAAGCAGAGTTCTACTTAGAAACAGCTGCCAAACCTCACACCAAAACCCTCTTCTTGGAATCTGTTCCCTTAAAACCAATTCTGATAGAAGAAAAAACAAAGTCTTAAGAACATTTTGAAAGTGTAGTCGGAAGAAGAAACTGTCCTGTCCATGTAAATGCACTGCTGTAAGATCAGCTAATAATCACCTTAATTTCTAGCTGCTGGCAAGTTCCCAGTGGTGGTGTGTTGTGTTTAAGGACCTGCCCGTGTGACTCCTACCCTCAGCCCCACAGCACAGCACGCTTGGAAACGAGGGGACACGTAACACAGGCAGTGTGACATCCCAGTGGGAAGGACCCAGCCACATGGAGCGCATCTGGAGTTGCTTCTCAGCAGCGCCCTGCCGGCAAGCAGCCGGCGTCGGCGTGGCCGCGACAGGGATGCCCACCCAAGGCCCACTGACCTTCTGGTGACTCGTGACTTCGTCCCTGCTTCTCCCCAGCTCCTCGGCAAGTTTCACGTTCTCCGCTTTCAGTGCAGAAAGCTGCTGGGACTTCTGAGCGGCTGCCTGCTTCAGGGTTTCTCTGCAAGGACAGTGGGTGCAGGGTTACCATAGAAACAAGACAGCCACGGAAACTGTGGGAGCCGACCAGCTTGCCAGCGCTGAGGAAAATGTATCTGGGTCACGTGCCCGATAGGATCTATAATAGCAGGAGGCAGTGCTATCCCCATGCAGGAGGGGCTAAATGGCTCTCACCTCTCAGGAGGAGGATTGCCACCCACGGTATATATTAAAAAAAAAACACAACCTACTAAATTCTACATCCAGCCTTTCACCACCCACGTTCGCCTTACTTCTAAACACTTCCCATACAAAACGTAATGTCACTATCGAATAAACGACAAGAGAAACGGTCAGCACCCCTCTTGTCTTCAGGACTATATCCATTAGATTCTAATGATTAGAAAATCATACTAAAGCCTACTTATGTTGACAAAGGGATTTACTTTGCTGCAAGGTACTCTGTCCTAACTGCATTAAGTCTGTAATCTTTTTTTTTTTTTTAATTATTATTGGTTTTGTTTTGTGTTTTTTTGCTGGCAGAAATAAAAATCTAATGGTCTCATTTGTCGGTATCTGTCAGAATCAAGTGCTGGCCTGAATCTCAGTATATATTTTTGGCCAACTGGAGGTGTAATCCCAAAGGAAATATAGTTTTCTAGTTATGTAGCAGGTGTTTTTACTTGGTCTATATTCTTTCTGTACTGCTAATCTGTAATCAAAGGAAATAAAACTTAAAAAACAGCCTGCTAACCTATCTTGTGAATCTCAGCACATAAAACATGAGCAAGGCCTGGCTGGTGTGATTCAGTGGTTGAGCATCAAACCAGGTAGTCAGGGTTCGATTCCCGGTCAGGGCACATGGCCAGTTGCAGGCTCAGTCCCCAGTAGGGGGCATGCAGGAGGCAGCCCCTCAATGATTCTCTCTCATCATTAATGTTTCTGTCTCTCTTTCCCTTTCCCTTCCTCTCTGAAATCAGTAAAAATCTATTTTAAAAAACAACAACACACACACAAAAAAAAAAACAAAACTTGAGCTGGCTAACTCTATATACTAAGAATTTTTCCAAGATTAAAATTAATCCAAAATATACCTCTCAAGTTGTTAACCTCCATACATGGACATTTCAAATATTCTATTTGATCACTACATTGTAGTTTTATGCCATCGCAGGTTTTGATACAATTATGCATCTTGAGTCTGTGCTGGCTACCCTCCCTTTAGCAAGCTGCCATACACGGCTGAATTCTGAGTCCAGTCATCTGGGTATGAATCCATCCGCTGACGCATGAACACATCTATTTTTAACTTCAATTGTCTAATGGGCGGCAGGGCTTGGCATCTCCGTTTGCTAGATTTTTAGTTCTCCATTCACCTATAATATGCATGCTGGGCTAGCCTCCTGAAGACTTAGGGGAATAAATGTGCAAAGCAATTCTCTTATTAGCACATTAAATTGGGGTTTTACGGAGATATTTATTTAGCAAGAAAAACTGTGACAGCCGGAATGGTTTGGCTCAGTGGATAGAGCATCAGCCTGTGGACTGAAAGGTCCCAGGTTCAATTCCGGTCAAGGGCATGTACCTTGGTTGCCGGCACATCCCCAGTGGGGGGATGCAGGAGGCAGCTGATTGACGTTTCTCTCTCATCGATGTTTCTAACTCTCTATCCCTCTCCCTTCCTCTCTATAAAAAATCAATAAAATATATTAAACAAAAAAAGAAAAGAAAAAGAAAAAGAAAAACTGAGACAGAGGAGATTTTAGCCTCAGATAATTAGTCATTCAAAATCTAGTTTGCCCTAGCCCAGTGGTCGGCAAACTACGGCTCGAGAACCACATGCGGCTCTTTGGCCCCTTGAGTTTTTATTTTTAGCAAAGGCCAGCTTAGGAGTACCCTAATTAAGTTAATAACAATGTATCTACCTATATAGTTGAAGTTTAAAAAATATGACTCTCAAAAGAAATTTCAATTGTTGTCCTGTTGATATTTGGCTCTGTTGACTAATGAGTTTGCCAACCACTGCCCTAGCCAATTTGGCTCACTGGATAGATTATTGGCCTGTGGATGGAAGGGTCCCGGCTTCGATTCTAGTCAAGGGCACATACCTGGGTTGTGGGCTCAATCACCAGTAGGGGACGTGCAAGAGGCAGCCAATCAATAATTCTTTCTCATCATTGATGTTTCTATCTATCCCTCTCCCTTACTCTCCGAAATCAATATATTAAGAAACAAACATACATCAAAACCTAGGAGGCTTGATGTTAGCCATGGATCAAAACATACACGCACAAAAACCAGCTAAAGTCCATCTTCTGTCCTGACCAAATAGAAGGTTTTACTCATGAGGAAATCATCATAAGCCAAACCTTTCACTCCCGGGTGAGCACTGCCCTCCTCAGGGGATGTGTGGTCTCAGCGTTTGTGTGGCCTGTGAGAGAGACATCTGTGATCCTATTCTTTCTCTAGGAAAGATTTCCATCTTTTAAAGGTTTTTCAATCCTGGGGGTCATCTTTTAGGAGCCCACAGCAAGGAAATTTTTAGAAAGGCGTCTAAGAAATGTCAAAATGTCCTAAGTCTTTGTTCAATGTTTTAAAATCAACAAAAATGCTTTTTACACATTTTCTCATTGAATCCTCAAACTCTTAAGGATATGATATCATTTGTATTTTAAAGATGAGAAAACGGAGGCTCAGGGAACTGAAAAGATTTGCCCCAAATCATAATGGCAGCAGTAAGTTGTCGAATTGAGAAAACTGGACTTAAAACTGGTGGCCCGGCCAGCACAGATCAGTGGTTGAGCGTCAACCTATGAACCGGGAGGTCACCGTTCGATTCCTGGTCAGGGCACATTACTGGGTTGCGGATTCAATCCCCAGTTGGGGGTGTGCAGGAGGCGGCCAATCAATGATTCTCTCTCATCACTTATGCTTTTCTCTCTCTCTCCCTCTTCCTTCCTCTCTGAAAAAAAAATTTCTTTTTTTTAAACTGGCGACATGGACCTGATTGGGAAATAGAAACACCTCTTTTCTTTTGAGCACAGTGGGTACATGGCACTTCATAGCAGTGGACCAGAAAAAAGTTAAGAATCAAAGCAGCCTAGCCCTGGCCCAATGGCTCAGTTGGTTAGAGCATCAGCAAAAGGTTTCCGGTTTGATCCCTGCATTGCAGGTTCGATGTTTGTTTCTCTCGCTCTCTCCCCATTTCTTCTCTCTCTAAAAAGATCAATGAAAACTTAATTGTTGGTTGAGAATTTAAAAAGCAACCTAGGTCTGTCCGCCTTGTGGCCTGGCCCCTGGCCTGGACCACGGCCCTCAGGGAGCAGGGAGTGCGGCTCCAGGAAGGAAGACAGGCCGCGGTTAGAGGGGCAGCAGCACTGTCCTCTGCTCCTGGGTCCTCTGCTTCCACAGGCTGAGGCTAAGCTTTCAGTGCTTGAGGGGCTCATTCAAAGGAGGGGGCACAAAAACAATTCACCTCTTTTGAGAGGTGAAACCACCCCACGCTGTGGGGGAGGGAGTCGGACAGAATGATGAGCAAGGACCTTGAATACTTCGACACCAACCAGAGGAGTGACCATCACCAGAGGCTCGAAGACATACAGCTGGGAGGAGGGATCATATTCGACTCCCGAGGCCCACTCTGGCCCGGCCTCTCCGTTTCCTGGGATGGCCCAGAGAGCTCAGAGGTGGGAGGCTGGCAGCGGGGCCTGGGCTGGGGTTCGGACCACCAGCCAGCACGCATTTCAGTTTGATCTTTACCACACCTGTTGTTCTGACTTACGATAGTGTGTTATAGGGGCTGCTTCTCAGATACAGTAACACCTAGGGGGCGGGAAGGTGACTATTTTTACTCCATGTACTTGTCCAGTTTTTATTTCTTTTGTTTTTTATTTTAAATATGAGCATTGTTTTCACGTTTGTGATTTTAGTAAGTTCCACAACACCTTTCACAGAAGATAAACTTACATTTCTTTCCTGAATTCTTCCATTTTCTGATTCTCCACAGTCAGAAGTTCTTTCGACTTGTTCAGCTCTTCCACATTTTTCAAGTTGTTTTCTTTAAGTGTATCCAACTTAAAGACCAAGAGAAAAAAGCTCGGTGAAATTATCTCCTTTTCCAAGGACATGACTGAATCATGACAAATTATTCACGAAAACGGGCAATAAAAAAATAGTGAACTCAGTCACTTATAAAAAAAATCACCCTGGTGAAGAGATTGCATATGACCAAGTGTTATAAACTGTAAGCCTCCCCCACCCCCTTTATACCTAGTTGGATTCCTGTACACCTGGTCAAAATGTCAGACTAACTGCTTCGTAAGGAAAACAAAAGTTTCATTTCACTTTGTGTACAAATCCTGACATTTATCATTGAACTTGCTATTCAAGTGTGAACCATCTTTAAAAAGAAAAAAAGAAAGACATTGCAAAGGTTTGATATCAGTAAGTCTTCTTCTTTGTAATGAAAACAAACCTCTCTCTTTAAGATTAGTGATTTAGGCTATGATATTTTTCAACACCAGTACCAATTTTACATAGTCCTCATTTAAAAAGTGACTTGAAACAAAACATATGTAGATGGGGGATAAGAGAGCTATCCACTGGAACTTCAATTTGAGGAGGAAAAAAATCATGTAGTGATAATGAAAGGCCCTCACTCACCCTCAGCCCTGCCACCTGCCCCTGGGGGACACAGCGGGGAGTAGGGTCTGTCTGGCCCCTGGTGGGAATCCAGACGTGAGACAGGGATGAATGGGGATGTGATCAACCACAGGCTCTGGCAGGGGCTGCAGTTCTAGGTGGGGACCCCCTACCAAGGGTGGGGAGCACTTTAGGGGGTCAACCATCACACAGGGTGTGCTCTGGGCGCCAGTTGGCTTTCTGGGATTTGTACACTTATCTCCCGCCAGAGAGACTTTTGCTATGCCAGACAGGAGTTCTAGACAGGTGCCTTCCTATTTGTGCCCGCTAACATTTTAGTGTCACAGAACAAGAAAAACAAAATATCACCATGGGTCCAGAAAATGAGTCATACAGCCTTGTATTCTGGCTGCAACCAAGACACCTGGGCATATGCTATTGAGGCACCCGATTCTAGCCTCAGAGGTGAAGGCCAGTCCCTAAAACTTTCTCATTTACTTTAGCTTCTAATGTTGATGATCATCAATGATTTTTTAAATGTGTTTATATTTTTAGTGTGAAGTCTTCTCCGAAGACTGTCAATTCTATAAATATACTCCTTACCTTGTCACATTTTATTGACCCTATAATTATCTCAAAATGCTCATGTCTTTCAAGGATTCACATCCTGGATCTTCCATAATGAGAAGGCCTAGTCTCTATCGTGCTTTACTTAACATCTTATCTGCTTGTCACGTGTGAAAGCACCCAAAGGCCCTAGCTGGTTTCGCTCAGTGCATAGAGCGTCAGCCTGTGGACTGAACGTCCTTGCTTCGATTCCAGTCAAGGGCATATGTCCGGGTTGCAGGCTCGATCCCCAGTATGGGGATCTGCAGGAGGCAGCCAGTCAATGATTCTCTCTCACCATTAATGTTTCTAACTCTCTCTTCTTCTCTGAAATCAGTAAAAATATATTTTAAAATATAATAAAAAGTAAAAGCACCCAAAGTTCTATAGAATTTATGTAAACTTATGCCAGTGAATCACCCTGCTTAGGGATTTAGGTAACACCTTTCCTAAGACAGAAAGGATTGATATGAGTTGGGAGAGTGGAGGGAGGAAATCAGAGGAGGGTATAAGAATGAGAATGCTGTCGAGACCGGTTTGGCTCAGTGGATAGAGCATCGGCTTGTGGACTAAAAGGTCCCGGGTTCAATTCCGGTTGGGGGCATGTACCTTGCTTGCGGGCACATCTCCACAGTGGGGTGTGCAGGAGGCGGCTGATGGATGTCTCTCTCTCATCGATGTTTCTGAGTTCCTATCTCTCTCCCTTCCTCTCTGTAAAAAATCAATAAAATATATTAAAAAAAAAAAAGAATGAGAATGCTACTTTTGGACAGAATCGAAATGATCTCGACTCCACAAATGTTTCCAAGACCCAGAAGTGACTAACTCGAGATGACACCATTGGGAACCAGTACTGAGTTAGGCCAAGAAAAGGCCTACGTCAAACTCAGAGCTGAGGAATGAAATTTAGTGGCTCAAAGTTGGGAGAGTTGGAAAAATAAAAAAAAAGTGTATGTGATCTAAGAGAAAAAGACATAAAAACTAGAGCATGTTATGAGTGCCTCCTTTCTGTGGTTCTATCCAACAGTCACCACAGAAAGCTGTTAGAGTTTCTCCCTTGGTTTTAAAAGGTGGATCGTAAGCAATGAAGTAACACACTTTATTTAACGTTATCATGGTGCTGGTGTACATTCGACTCCACTAACGAAGATCAACCTGCATGAGGCCACACTTCAAAAAAATAAACAATCCCGGGTTAGTGATCAAACATCCCATGAAGTCGATAAGCTGTCCTTTGTACAAAAAGCCATTTAAATCTGATTACTTCATTCTGGAGTTTTTCATTGGTTTGCATGGTATCCTCCAAGGAGGCCAGAGTTTCCGTCTTCTCTTTGGTCATCTGTTCCATGATCTGCATGGCGTCTTCTGCAGTTTGAGCAGCCTAAATACAAGAAAGCTCTGTGAGGCCTGGGGCCACGCTCTCGCCAACCCCCCGTGAGGTCAGCGCTCAGGCTGCGCTGCGCAGGGGTCACACAGGGACGGGCCAGCCTGAGGTCAGCGCATGCTGACCGAGACACGAGAGACTTTGCTCCCTGCCCAGGCCCTTTCTCAGGAAACCGATTATCACGGGCAATGTGCACGGTTCCAGACCCCACTGAAACTGTGCCTTCTGAGCGACACTGACAGTCACACTCGCCCTCCTGGCTTCGGCTGGAGAGAAACGTGCAGTGACGATCAAGAGCGATACCCTTACGTGGCTGCATTTTTCTCTTAATCACATGTTCGAAGCTTAAAATACTAACCTTGCTAGTTCAAACTGTGGGGCTTCTGAAACCACTCAGAATTGAGATGGGGAATTTTTCAAGTAAAAATAAAAATGAGCCGAAACCGGTTTGGCTTGGTGGATAGAGCAGTGGCCTGCGGACTGAAGGGTCCCAGGTTCAATTCCAGTCAGGGGTGTGTACCTTGGTTGCAGGTGCATCCCTGAGGGGGGTTGAGGGGAGCATGCAGGAGGCAGCTGATCGATGTTTCTCGCTCATCAATATTTCTAACTCTCTACCCCTCTCCCTTCCTCTCTGTAAAAAATCAATAAAATATATATTTTTTAAAATAAAAAAAAATTATTTGCATAATTAGAATGTAAGGGTAAAGTGCTGAAGGAGTAGCACTGAATGGAAACGTCTATGAGAAGTGGTGGGTAAAGAATATAAACACAACTGTGAATAAAAAAGATAAGATGAATAGGGAAATAAACCCTTAGCTGGCAATCTGTAAAAAAATTATATATATATCATAAAATAAATGAAAACTTTTTTAGGCAGTTGCTTGCAACTACAAGTGGCCCAATGACACGTAGGGGAATTCAGTGTTATTCCTTCCCTGTTACCAGCCATGGAGGTTCCACTGGAATCTTTCAACTCAAATGCACGGACAAAATGAAACAGTAAAAAACCAAATAGTCTCCCTTCCTCGCTGTAAAAATAATCAATAAAATATTTTTTTAAAAAGCCAAATTGAAGATACTATATATTTCAACAATGTGACCATTTTACTATTGTTCATAAGCCTTAACCATATTTGAGCCCAGCTGGTATGGCTCAGTGGGTGAGCATCGACCTATGAACCAGGAGGTCATGGTTCAATTCCTGATCAGGGCACATGCCTGGGTTGTGGGCTCGATCCCCAGTGTAGGGTGTGCAAGAGGCAGCGGATCGATGATTCTCTCTCATCGATATTTCTACCTCTCCCTCTCCCTTCTTCTGTGAAATCAATAAAACCATATTTTTAAAAAAAGAACCCCCTTTGATTTTTTCATGAAAAATTTCCCCTCAAGTTAAAAAGTATATCCTTGGTATTCACAGTTTACCACTGTTTCTCATAGAGTACTGCAATTAGACGTTTAGTAAACAAGTGCCCTTTCGGGTGACAAAAAAATAAATGAAGACACACAATGGAGAAAACGGACACAAACACCCTGGCCACTAAGGGGTTAGTGCAGTGTTAGTAGTCCAGGTGCTCAGTGCCGGGGCCTCCCACGTTACCGTGAACGAGTGAAGGGTCTCGAGCTCTCTAATTTTAAGGGTGAGCTTGCTCTTGTCTTTCCTCAGTATACGATTCTCGTTCTGAGCTTCGAGGAGGTTGGCGGAAATGTGGCTGTTGGTTTTGGCCAGCTGGCTGATCTCCTTCTGGAGGATGAAGTAGCTCTCGGCCAGCGTCTCCTTCTCCTTCAGGAGCTCGTCCCGCTTCAGCGCCACGTCCCTCTTCTCGGCCAGCAGGCTGCTGTTGTCCTGCAGCGCCTGGGCCCGGTCGGCCAGGGCTTCCTCGTGGCTCAGCCGCAGGTCGTCCAGGAGCTTGCTGAGGCAGCTGTGCAGCTCCTGCAGCTCCAGCTTGGACTTGGACAGGGAGGCGAAGTCGCCCCGCAGCGTCTCGATGTTGGCGGCCAGCCGCGCCGTTTCTGCCGTCAGGACCTCCTTTTCCTTTAGGATCTCCGCCACCTTCTGCTCGGAGCTGCTCTTCTCCTGGACGAGCCCCGCGTTTTCGGCCTGCAGCTCCTTGATGGAGGCCCTCAGCTCTTCCAGCTCCTGCTCCAGGCGCGCTGCCCTCCCCAGGAGCTTGCTGTTCTCGTAGGAGGCGGACCCGCTCTCCTTGGCCCGGGCCTCCTGCTCCAGGAGCAAGGACTGCTGGCCCGCGTGCACCTCCTCCTTCAGCTTCTGGCACTCCTCCTGCAGGCTCAGCCCGTCCCGCAGCAGCAGGTCCTTCTGGGAGCAGCACGCCTCCAGCTCGGCGCTCAGGCTCTCCTGGGCCTGCTGGATGCGGCCGTGCTCCGCCTCCAGGTGCTCCTTGGCGCCCTGGGCCTCTTTCAGCAGCAGCGCGAGCTCGCACTTGGCGGTGGCTAGTTCTTGGTTTTCCTTTTTCCTCTCCTGGAGCTCTTTCTTCAGAGCGTCGAGGTTACCCAGGAGCTTCATCTTTTCTTGCAGGAGGAGCCTCCTGTTTGCAGACTCTTCCTCGTACTTCCTTTTGAGCTCTCCTATGCTGTTGATGGAATTCTCCCTCTCTGCAAGCAAATCTCCATTCTGGCTTTCCAGCACAGACTTCTCCTTCAGGACGCTGTCCAGCTGCTTTTTGATCTTAGACGCTTTCTGACAAACCAGCTCCTTCTCCGAAGTCAGGTACGCGATCTTCTCGTTCAGGCTCGCCTCCACGCAGACGGCCTCCCCCGAGCACTGGCTGAGCTGCTCAGCCATGAGCCTGTTTTCCCGCAGCAGCTCTTCCTTCTCGGCCAGGAGCCTCCTCTCCGACATGGCCAGGATCTCCTTCTCGTGCAGCAGCTGGATGCACTCGGAGTCCGTGATCTCCCGGCTGGTCTTAATCTCCTCCAGTAGCTTCGTGAGGCTGGTGTTGGCGGCCTGCAGCTGCATGGTCTCCAGCTCGGCCTTCCTCAGCCCTTTGCCGGTGGCGTCCAGCTGCGCCCGGAGCCCGCTGGCTTCGGCGCTGAGCAGCTGCTTGACCTGGAGCGCGGCGGCCAGGCTGGCGCTCAGCTTGTCCTGGTCCTGAAGCAGCGCGTCCTTCTCCAGCTGCAGGTCCCTGCTGCCCTGCAGGAGCTCATCCATTTCCACCTTCAGGGCGACGCATATGTTTTCAAGGCCCGACTGCTTCTCCAGCGCCGACTTTTTCTCCGCCGTGAGGTCTTGCATCTCCTGCACCAAGGCCTGCTGGTCTCTGAACAGCTCCTCGTAAGAGCTCTGCAGCTTCTGGATGATCTCATCTTTGTCTTTGGCCACAGCCAGGTTCTCGCTCACGAGCTTCCTCACGCGGTCCTCCAGGCGGTCTTTCTCTTCCCGATCCTTCTGGCACTCGGCAGCCAGGCTCTCTTTGCTGAACTGGAGCTCCTCCACGAGAGCCTGCAAGGTGGTCCTGGCCGCCTGCAGAGAGTCGTTCTCCGTGCGCAGCTTCAAGATCTCCTCCTGTGCGGCACTGGCTTCTTGAAGCAGTTTCTCTCTCTCCACGGCGAGAGCGTCACTCTGGAGCTGCTCCTGCTGATGCAGCTTTTCTTCCAAGAGTTTCTCCTTTTCTAAAGTAAGGGCTTCGTTTATCGACCACAGCTTCCGCTGCTCTTCCTGGAGGAACGCCACTCTGGCCTCGGCCTCTACTAGCTTGGACAAGAGCGCACCTTTCTCTGACTTTAAAGCATTGCCCGCCTGCGCCAGAAGCTGCTTCTCTGACCTCAGACCCCTCAGCTCTTCTGACATTAGCTCAGTTTCTCTTTGGGCTGATGTTAACACACAAGTTAGCGACTACAGAAACAAAAGGTGGGAAGAATGGAAATAAGGTGAAATCAAGCAGACACATGCAAGCCCAGATAACTTAATGTAGCTTAAATCATAAAAGTTAAAAATTTGTATAATAAATGTCACAAAAACTATCTGAATAATGAGGGAAAGAGTCCCGAAGAACAGAGCCCATAATAAGATACTACAGAGTGGGATTAGTCCACAAAGGGCTGAGACAGCTATTAGTTTCTTTTATCTTTTAGAGAATTTGTGAGATTATTCTTGACAGCTTCTTAAGGGTAAAAACAGCAGTGTGGCCCAGCCAGCATGGCTCCGTGGTTGAGTGTCAATCTATGAACCAGGAGGCCACGGTTGGATTCCCGGTCAGGGCACAAGCCCAGGTTTCAGGCTCAATCCCCAGTGTGAGGCATTCAGGAGGCAGCCAATCAATGATTCTCTCTTATTACTGATGTTTCTATCTCTCCCTCTCCCTTCCTCTCTGAAATAAATAAAAATATATAAATTAAAAAGAAAAAAACAGTGTGATTTTTGAATCTGGGCATATGATTCTTCCCTGCCATTCTAAGTATCCAACAATGTCTATGTAGAAAGGATGCGCAAAATAATCTTTAAAAATACAATCCAACAAACTATAAAAAGTGAGTATATTTTCAAAAAATAAAAGTGTGTGTGGGGGGGAGTAGCGGGGTAAGAGCAAGGGGAAGAACATCTGTTGCTTTCAAACTCACAGCAGGCCCTTACTTCCTAAAGGAGAGTTGCTGGCCTGACACGGATCTAGTCCCAATATTACATACAACATTAAAAACACAGAATAATTCGCTAAGCTCTGGCAATGAGAATAAGTGGGTTTTTAAACAAATGCCATCGGTGTACAGAATAGATAAATTGACCACAGTGTCTATACCAGCGCTGTCCAGACCTGTCGGCAATGGTGTAAATGTTCTCCCCTCACCACATGTGTGCGCACTTGAGCACGGTGAGTGTGACTAAACAGCTGATCTTATTAACATTTGACTTATCATGCAAAGCAAAATGAGTCAGAAAGAAAAAGCGATGAACCATGTGATTTCAGTCGGATGTGGGATATAAAACTGACACAAACAACAGGATGGTGGCCCCCGGAGGAATGAGGGGCGGAGAGCAATAAAAGGTAAAGTGGCCAAATGTATGGTGGCAGAAGATGAAGAGGCTTTGGGTGGTGAGCACACCATGCAATATACAAACCAATTATCATAGAGTGTGCATTTGAAACCTATATAATCTCATGAACCAAAGTCAACACAATAAATGCAATACACACACACACACACACACACACACACACACACACACACATATATGTTTGACTAATTTATATTCGAATGGCCACACGTGGCTAGTGGCTACTGTCCTGGACACACAGGTATAGATCCAGGGCTCTTACAACTTGGGAAGCAGAGGCCTCCTGGGCTCCATGCACCTCCCGGAATGTCACATAAAGCCTGTTGGGTGAATATATAAACTCTCCCAGGAAAAACATCTTAAGATTTCATCAGATTCTCAAAAAGAGCCTGTGAGCCAGCGCTGTCGACAAACTGAAAGCCCCAAAACCGAATATCCAGACACTCTGGAGGGGGAGCAGTCCCGGCATGTGAACCAAATGACCCTCGTAAACAAACAAGCAAACAAACACCCAGCCAGCAAACAAGATTAATGAGACTTTTACACAAACTACTAGAATGCTGTGGTCAGGTCAGGCTGCAACAGGGAACCACACAAAAAAAACTGGAGTCTGTCCAGATCAAGGGAACCACAAGACAGAAGATCTGGAACTTACACCCAGTGTTAAGTGGATCATAAAACTTGAGATATTTTACAGGGAGAAGAGAGCGCCCTGATGGCCAGCATGCAGGAGGGAGAAAACTTAAGACATCTTATACACAACATATATTGTGTGATGATCCCTTAATTTACAAGTTTTAAATGGGATCTGTTTCAAGACCTACAGATGCTCTTTGTAGCTTTTCTTTCTAGCAAACTCCTCCTCTACAAACATTTCTCTGGAACATTCAAAATAAAGACAAGTATTTACTTTTCTTTCAGTAAGTTAAACAGCAGTAAGAAAAAGTTAAAAACCATTAGAAAGACCTAGCTGGTTGGGCTCAGTGGATTGAGCATTGGTCTGCAGACTAAAAGGTCCCAGGTTTGATTCTGGTCAAGGGCATGTACCTTGGTTGCTGGCACATCCCCAGTAGTAGGTGTGCAGGAGGCAGCTGATTGATGTTTCTAACTCTCTATCCCTCTCCCTTCCTCTCTATAAAAAATCAATAAAATATATATATTTTTAAAAAGAAATCACTAAGTTCTCCGCTGGGAGCTGTTCCTCCAAACAGGCTCCATTCCCTGCTCACCTCCGCACCTGGCCTCTACCTCTGGCTTTTCTGCAACAGGTCTCTTCTAGCCCCGAGCGCAAGGTGGCTGCAAGATGGCCGGGATTAGAGGAGCAAGCTTTCCCACAAAGAAGAGTCTATTCCAGGAAGGCAGACCAATCTCAGGCCACATCAGACGCTTTGTGACAGCAGAGGGGGCGATGGCCACGTGTTATGTTCAGGGGGGAGAGAGACCTGCAGCTCTGGCCTACCCCGGACAAGGACAGCGGCTGGCAGGAAATGTGATCCACCATCAGGCCATGCACTGGGGTAAGGCAAACATTTGTCAAGCTCCTCTCCTTAGCAGCCACTCGCTAAGGGCCTTTCCAGCCTGAAGCAGAACCCAAGCAAACACAGGCAACGCAATTCCCTCTGCCACTTACTCTAGCATCCTCGGCTTGTTTTTTCAGTTCCGCCACTTCCTGCATCAAACCCTTGTTCTGCTCCTGGGTGGCCGCCAGCCTCTCCTCTGCGCCCTGCAGCAGCGTCTGCAGCTTCTGCAGGGCCTCCTCATGCTTCGCCTTGCTCTCAGAACTGGCTTCCTCGTACCTGGCTTTCAGATCTTGACACTGGTTGTGGCTCGTTTCCACCTTCTTTTCCTGCGGGAGGCCCCAGAGAGAAGGAATGAGTCACCTCACCACCACTGAACTGCCCCCCACCTTCCTCGCCAGCAAACAGTCCCATGTGCTCCCTCCTCCTCACCAGGTCCTGCAGTTTTTGTAGCAAGTCTTTCTTTTCTTCCTCATGCTTTTTAGTTGCTTCTTGCTGGCTCTGTTCAGCTTTGAGAGTGACATCCCCAATACTTTTCTGCAGACAGCTCACATTCTCATTGGCCTTTGTAAGTTTTAGCTGTAATTCTTCCACGTTTCTAGGAGAAATTCCAATACACCGTGTCAGATTTTTCAAAAGAATGCTTTCAGTTCTAGAGTTCCACTAGAAAGATACTACCAATCATAACTGTATTAATGATATTATGAGTAATTAGTAACATCTGAAATAAGCAACAACCAAAAAACTTGATTTGTCCTGAAGACTGATTTTAACAACTGTCATAGCTATAAATGCATTATTGAGAGTGGCATCTACTATAATTGTTAGGATTATTTTATGTCCACGGATCTACAGGGGAAAATGACTGAAAAGTAAACATCCTGAGCATTTACAAAGTGTCAACATTTTAGTAGACTAGGTTTCTAAAAACTCATTCTAGTGATGCTTGAGAACATAAAACATAAAATATGATAATAAATAACAAGCTGGTGTAGCTCAATGGTTGAGCATCGACCTTGAACCAGGAGGTCATGGTTCGATTCATGGTCAGGGCACATGCCCAGGTTACAGATTCCATCCCCAGGGAGGAGGGGCAGGGGAGGAGAGAGAGGGGGTGTGTGCAGGAGGCAGCCAATTAATGATTCTCTCTCATCACTGATGTTTCTCTCTCTCTCTCTCTCTCTCTCTCTCTCTGCCTCTTCCTAGCTCTCTCTCTCAAATCAATAAAAACATATTTTAAAAATATTTTTTAAATATATTTTATTGATTTTTTTTTTTTTACAGAGAGGAAAGAAGAGGGATAGAGAGTTAGAAACATCGATGAAAGAGAGACATCAATCAGCTGCCTCTTGCACGTCCCCTACTGGGGATGTGCCCGCAACCAAGGTACATGCCCTTGACCAGAATCGAACCTGGGACCTTTCAGTCCACAGACCGACGCTCTATCCACTGAGCCAAACCAGTTTCGGCAAAAATATTTTTTAACTGCCTGTAAAAGATGTTACTGCCGTTGATAAACTATTACCTTTTCCTAACAAGTCAACGGGAGGTCTACAATATTGTAGTCCTTAGAGCAGTGGTTCTCAACCTTCCTAATGCCACGACCCTTTAAGACAGCTCCTCATGTGGTGGTGATCCCCACCCATAAAATTATTTCTGTTGCTACTTCATAACTGTAATTTTGCTACTGTTATGAACTGTAATATAAATATCTGATATGCAGGATGTATTTTCATTGCTACAAATTGAACATAATTAAAGCATAGTGATTAATCACAAAAACAATATGTAATTATATATTGTGAAATATTTCTAATTACAAATAAATGAAATTTTGTCTTGAATCCGTGGTATAGCATGGGTAACAGTCTTAATATAACAGTAAACTACATTGCTACATTTTGCTACACCGAGGAGCCAGCGATGTGTTGGTTTCTAAGACCATGGAAAATAGGTATTTTCCAATAGTCTTAGGCGACCCCTGTGAAAGGGTCGTTCGACCCCCAAAGGAGTCTCGACCCACATGTTGAGAACCGCTGCCTTAGAGGTTAAGCAGTAGACTCATGTATACACTGAGGTAATAAGAGAAAGAAGAGACGGAAAGGAAAACATTAACAACCCTGAGGATCTGAGCTACCCTCCCCTTGAGAGGCCCTGCCTCAGAGCCTAACCCAGAGCCAGGCACTCTTATTGCATTCATACGTACCTTTCTTTCTGACGTAACTCGTCATTCATTTTTGTCAACTGAGAAGAATTATCTCCTGACATTTTCATTATTTCTGCAATGTCGTTTTCCAGTTTTTCTTTCGCCTTTATCAACTGCTCTTCTCTTTCATCTCTCTCTCTGAATTTTGCCTCCATGCCTGAATAGACATAGAAAAAAATAGCACTGCTGTTAGAATGAACAAAAATTGACTGCCTGAATCCTGTACACCAAGCCTGGCTCTGAGGATATTTGCATAGAGCAATCCCTGTAAAAATTATATTCTAGCAAAGAAGACAAGCAATAAACAATACCAATAAAGGAAATACTAAACGTAATAGATAGTGCTGAGTGCTAAAAAGAAGAAAATGCAAGTAGAGAAAGGAATAAGAAGGAAGTTGGGGTGGGGGGGCTAAATCTCGAATAGGACCTCTGAGACGGCGACAGTTAAGCCAAGACCTGAGGGAAGTGAAGCAAGGGGTTGCAGGCAGAGGGGAGAGCGAGTGCAAAGGCCCTGAGGCAAGAGCATGCTGGACGTGCAGGTGTCACCATGGAGGCCACTGCGGCTGGAGAGGAAAGGACAGAGAAGAAACTAGTATAAGGTGAGGGAGAGAGAAAGCAGAGCCTGTGGTGGTAAGGACCACGGTCTTTGGTCCTGAGTGAGATGGGAGCCAATGGGTGATCCTGAGCAGAGGAGTGGCAGGAGCGAGGGGCTGCTGACTTGGTGGTGAAGGATGGCTCTGGCTGCTGTGCTGGGAACAAACAGAAGGGAGAAAGGGCAGAAGCAGGCAGGATGCCAGCTCTTGGAGTAGCTCAGATGCAAGGCGGCTGGCTGGGGTCAAGGACAGCAGTGGGAGCAGAGCGATGTGGCTCGTTTGAAAAACAGGGCCGAGAGGGTTTGCGGCAGGACTGCAGCAAGTATTCTGTCCCACTGTTTCACCATAACGAGTGAAGACATTAAGCCTGAGTAGTATGTTATTCTAACATCCTGCAATTATCTCAAATCCTAGGAAGCCTGCTCTACTTAATGTTCAGTAACCAGAGACATCTTCTTACCTGTTAGATTTTCTCTCAACTTCTCCAGTTCAGAAGATAGCGCATTAAACTGCTCCTCTTTTTGGTGTAATTTATTCACAGTTTCTATTTAGGATAAAGTGAAAAGTTTAATGTATTTCATATTTAACAAGCCATCTAGAGCTTGGCAGATCATATGCGTGCGATTTGAAGTCACAGGAATACTAAAAGTCCCTTTACAAATCAAACACTGTATAATGAACCTCATGCATGCATCTCTTTTGCCTCCGCAAATCTGTAGATTAGGCATGAGGCATCCTTACACTTAAAACTCGACAGAGATATGAGGAACTAAAGCTTAGGCATGATAATACTTTCCTTAAGTACACTTACATTTTACTATGAAACAAACTTTAAGTCAAAAGAAGAAAATAATGCCCTGGCTGGTGTGGCTCAATTGGTTAGAACATCATCCCGTGCACCAAAAGGTGGAGGGTTTAATTCCTGGTCAGGGCACATACTCAGGCTATGAGTCTGATGAACCCCGGTGTGTGGGGGGGGTGAAGTGGGGGAGGCAACCCATAGGTGTTCCTCCCTCCCTCCCTCACTTCCTCTCTCCCTCTCTTCCTTCCTCTCTCCAAAATCAATAAAAATAAAATAAGAAAAAAATTACTGGGCATTTGAGGCTTTAGGGAGCCAATAGAATGCAGTATTAATGGGCACTGCAGAGGCCTGGAGGATGGTGCAGTCGGACTCTGGGCAGCGTGGACTTTGTGTACTGCAGGGGCCAGCTCCACTGTAAGAACAGGACATTCCCTAATGCAATCCACTCTCTAACCCAGTGGTCGGCAAACTGTGGCTCTCAAGCCACATGCTGCTCTTTGGCCCCTTGAGTGTGGCTCTTCCACAAAATACCAACGTGCAGGCGTGCACAGAGTGTGATTGAAACTTAGTGGCCCATGCACAAAAGTCGGTTTTTGGCTCTCAAAAGAAATTTCAATCGCGTAATGTTGATATTTGGCTTTATTGACTAATGAGTTTGTTGACCACTGCTCTAACCAATCTACTCATACACTAGAAACACATACTTTGCAGCCCAGCCAGCATGCCTCAGAGGTCATGATTCAATTCCCTGTCAGGGCACATGCCCGGGTTGTGGGCTCGATTCCCAGTGTGGGGTGTGCAGGAGACAGTCAGTCAATGATTCCCATTACTGATGTCTCTCTCTTTCCCTCTCCCTTCCTCTCTGAAAGCAACAAAAATATATTTAATGAAGAAAAAAGAAACACATACCTTGCATACTCCTCTGGACAGACACCGCCTCCTCTGAAGCACCAGCAAACTTTTCTTTCTAAAGAAAAAAGAACTGGCTATTCAGAATAGAGATTTCAAAATACGAAAACTAAATGTTTCAGTTATAACTACGCTACCTAATTTTTGTGGCTAGTTTTTTGTTTCATTAAAACTAACTTACACTTAAAACATGGAGGAATCAATTACTACCGTATGCATACTGTGCATGGATAAGCACGAGTGAATGAGGTTTGGATGTGCAAGTGTGCACACATGTTTAAGTATATGCATGTATGTGCATAGTGTGGTACTTGCTTCCCTTACCTAGTCCCTCCATAAGCCTACGACTTTCCCACCAATGTGTGGGTATCACTGGCACTGCTTATAGTGATCAACCTTGATTAAGCTTATGTTTTTGACGCAAGAGGCAAGGTAGGAAGAACGGTTGAGAAAAGCTAAGGAAAAAAAAATATCATACCACATGGAATTAGAGATCAAGGAGGATATAAGAAAAAGGAATTTCCGGATGTAAATAAGCTGAGTTGTAAGAGAGAGTTGTGTAAATCTGCGGAATTTAGGACCTGCCTTGCTAACAGAGGGCCCAGGGGTCCAGGATGGCTGGCTGGTTGTCACCAGGCAAATGGAGAAGGCACAGTGCATGGCCTCCTTATATATGAAACTAAAGGTGCTGGTGCATAACTAGAAAGGTCCCTGTGTCTAATAAAACTAAGCAATAGCACGCCAAAGCAACGCATCACTGGAGCAAAGGACAGATTATTTTTGAAGGAACAGAAGGTCCCCTTATTCAAGATTTCACTTTCCATGGTTCCAGTTCCACCACCAACTTAGGTCTGAACATATTAAATGTGGAATCCAGAAATCAACAATTTGGTAGAGTTCAAACGTTTTAAATCGTGTGCTGAGGGTGGCGTGATGAAATCTGCGCCATCCGGCCCTGTCCTGCCAGATGTGCCTCATCCCTTTGTCTGCTGTCTCCATGTTGGATACTCCAGCTGCCCCTTAGTCCCTAGGTAGCCATCCTGGTTATCCAATCGACTGTCGAGATAGTGCGATGCTTTATTGCAAGTCACCTTATTTTACTGGATAGCAGCCTTTCAAGCAGTGGTGCTGGCGATTCAGGTAGGCAAAGATCAGCATCAAGGGCTTCCTTTTCATGGTAGGGAACCTTATTTCTGCCCTGGGCCATTTATAGAGTTACTTATAACACCATTCACGTGCCATACAAAATTATCACCTTAAAAACTGGCTTGTGATATTTGGTCAAACAGTTAATTAACTCCTTTCTAATGCCTTGGCAGGGCCAGACCAAATGATTTCTCGGGCCATATATGGCTCATGGACTGGACGTTCCCCGCCCCCCGCCTGCAAGTGAAAAGGTGAAAGTCGTCAACTTATTAAGAAAAAGAAAATTGTATGCTGAAGTGAGAATCTTCTATCTGTGAAGTTGTGAAGGAAAATAGCATATTTTCCGGCATATAAGATGACCCCCAACTTTTGAGAAGATTTTCTTGGGTTAAGAAGTCGTCTTTTAAATTCCTATTACTTTTGCTGTTACACCTCAAACTCCAAAAATTAGGGCCACAGTGCATGGATGGAAATGCTTGATGGAAAAGGCATTAAATTTGTGGGTGACCCACCTGACGTGGCTCAGTGGTGGAATGTAAACCTAAGAACCAGGAAGTCACAGTTCAATTCCTGGTCAGGGCAGATGCCCGGGTTGTGGGCTTCATTCCCAGTAGGGAGCGTGCAGGAGGCAGCTGATCAATGATACTCTCTCATCATTGATGTTCCTCTCTCTCCCTCTCCCTTCCTCTCTGAAATCAATAAAAATATATTTTTTTAAATTTGTGGGTGGACAAGCAGAAAACATGTCTCAATTAATGGCAACATTTTGTGCCAGAAAGCACTGAGCCCGTACGAGGACTTCCGCAAAGGGCCCCTGAAATGCGTGACCACATGACGTTTATTACAGTATCTTATCAATGTTCTATTTTATTAGTAGTTATTGTTGTTAATCCCCTTACTGTGCCTAACTGATAAGTTAAACTTTATCAAAGATCTGTATGGCATAGGAGAAAACACAATACCCACAAGGTTCGGTACCCTTGCAGTTTCAGGCATCCACAGGCGTCTTAGAATGTATCTCCCCCAGATAAGGGGGGATCGACTGACTGTAATACCTACCTTGCTAGTTCAGGTATAATCAGGTTCCCTTCAAAGTATTTAGCCGCCAATTACTAATACACTCAATTTAAATAAATACTCTGAAAGAGAAAGAAACTGGGTACAAGGCTTTCTCTTTATGGAGATTTTTGTTTGTCAACAGGAACAATTCGACTGGCCAGAGACTCAGATGCCCAGCAGGTACTTACCAACATCTGAAGTTCTTTCTCCAAAGCCTCTTTCACGTGACTGACTTCACTCACGTGCTCCTCAAGTTTGCTGAGTGCGAGCTCTTTCCCCTGCAGCTCTTTGGAAATGCTACTAGCCTACCGTACACAGTTACGTGGTGCAGAAACAAATGAACAAAAATGAAATAATAATGAGAAACAAAAATAAAACACAAAATATTTATGAGAAACAAACACAACCAAACACAACTGAAAGGGATGCAGATGGGGGTAAGAAACCGTTTTGTTTGTTTACTCTAAGAAACAAATGACTTTTCACAGTCAATCCTAGATATTATCTAATGGCTATTGTAAGGTAATCAAAATAGTATTTTTTATGCCTATATTTGGAATATCAACATGATTTAAAGCAGGAAGTACAGATGCTTAACTTTCTGAATGAGTTAGTTGAGCAATTTCATTTCCTGGACTTTAAAAGCCTTAAGATAGAAAAGATGGGTACATGTGGTCTGGGTTGTCATTTTCTGTATTTTTTATATACCTAAAGTATTCCAACATCGAACATAAAAAATGAAATTATAAAAATGCACTCTATCATAGTCATCAGAAATGAGCTTTCATTAAATCCTAATTTTTTTTAAAAAAAGTGCACCAACCGCCAAAGCCGGTTTGGCTCAGTGGATAGAGCATGGGCCTGCAGACTGGGGGGCGTGTATCTTGGTTGCGGGCACATCCCCAGTGGGGGGCGTGCAGGAGGCGGCTGACCGATGTCTCTCTCATCAATGTTTCTATCACTCTCCCTTCCTCTCTGTAAAATATCAATAAAATATATTTAAAAAGTACACCAACCATTAGCTGCATATTCCCTACTAACTGCCTTTTGTATTTTGATTAGAATTTGGAATCAAGTGAGATTTGAGAAAAATTTCCTGTAGATAGTTTATTGTCTTCAACAAAGGTTACTTAGCAGTTTTTGCCTTTTGTTCTCCCCTCCCCACGGAACCCTCACAACCCTCCCTTCTTTGCAGAAGGAGCTGCTTCTCCTGCAAAAAGCTCAGGACACTCAGCATCATGCCGGCACCTCACAGAAGAGCATTAATTAGCTCCTGGAACAAGCCATAAAGTGAAGACGACCTTGTTGAACAAGGCTCGCTGTCGGAAATGAAGCGGGCAGGTGTTTCACCTAACGTCCTGTGCTTTGACCAAAAGCACCCGCATCCCGTCTTTCCCCCAAAGGAGGAGCAGACCGTGTTCTGCTGGTGGCACAGAAACTCTCCAATGAGACCAAGAGGCACTGCGAAGGGCTCCAGGCTCTCCGTCCTAATTCTGCCGTGAGCGTTCCTCGTCATGGCATGGTCATATGTTACAGCCAAGAGCCGCTCAGAGCACATTTTGTTTTCATAGATGACCTCACAGACAAGGCCAATGTGGTGCTTGGAAAGCAGGTGGGCATTTAAGTCTCTATCGAATGCATTAATTCATTTACCTTAACGCCGTCAAATTAGGGAGTTCTCTATTTTAAAAAGAGATTCTAGACTGAAACTAAGCTTGAATGGGAGATCACGGGAAAGCATGGAGGTAAAGCAACATCCTGGAAACCAGAACAAATTCACCTAACTGAGCCACTATTTTCTCCAATTTCCTCAGATGAAACTATACTCAAGACTATCAAAACAAGGCACAGTCAAACTGGGAAATTGGTTAACACCCAGCAATGTGTCTTACTTAAATCAAGAATCTGGAAGATGAGTTAACTTCAACGCAAAAATAAAACAAACAAAACACAAAACCATACAATGAAAAAATAAGTCAAGCAAATGGAAAAGAAAAAGATGGAGGATGTCAATACAAACCTTGTCACTTGCCGCATTCCTTTCAACCTCTAAATGTTTAATCTGCTGCTCAGCTGCCTCACACTGCTGTCTAAGTTTCTCCATCTCCAATTTACCTTCGGAACTGGCTTTCCGAAGGGCGTCCAGATCCAGCAGCTTTTCCTCGGCAGCCGTGAGCTGTGACGTAAAACTATCGATAACCTTGGTTTGCTCGCTGCACTGGGCCTGCAGCGCCTCTAGCTCCTTTACCTTTATCTCGGCTTCCTGCAGCTTGCTCAGAGCGTCTTCCATCTCTACCAGATGCTGGTCCTCGGCCTTGTCCAGTTTCGACTGGATGGCTTCCAGGCTGTTCTCTTTCTCCTTAATGACCTCCATCAGCTTCGCCCTCACGGCTTCCATCTCTTGAGTGTGAGCGGACCGATCGGAGTCTTGTTGGTTCTGCAAGCTTTCTATCTCGTGCTGGTAATCCAGTCTCATTTTCTCTATCTGCGTTTTCAGCGTGGCCACCTCGGCCGTCTCGGTCCCCACGCCCTTGCTGAAGGACGCCTTCAGCTCCTCCATGGCCTGCTGGTGGGACACGATGGCGGTCTCCAGCTTGGACTTCCACAGGGCGGTCACGTCCGAGTTCTCCCTGTTGGCATGGTCAAGCTTGCTCTTCAGCGACTCGTTCTCCTTGGAGAGCTTCTCTGCGGCGGCCTGCAGGGCCTTCACCTCCTTCTGATGCGTCTCCTCCTGGGCTCCGAGGCGCTCCTTCAGGGAGGCCATTTCTCTTTGGTGGTCAGCCTGGGCGCCTTCCAACTTCTCCTGCAGAGAGCTTATCTCTTGCAAAAGGGAGAGTGACGTGTCCACATCACCGGCAGGTTTATTGGACTCGAGCCTTCTTCGCAGCTCGGCTACTTCCTGTACTCTCAACGCTAGGTCTTTCTCTAGCTCCATTATACGAGACTTTTCTGACACTGTGGCCACCTAGGAACAGCGGTCCAAAGAAAGAGAGAGCATTTAAATAACAAGTCACTGCCGATTTTCTTTAAATTGGAAGATCTTAAGTAAACCTATCCCCTCCCGAGGCAGCAAATTACCCCCACAATGCCCACAGGACAGTCTGTCTCTTAACTTTTGACCGAGGCTTAAGCCCAGTTCTGATAGCTCCAATTCAAAACTATAATCTTTGTCAAACTTCCACCATCTGGACACGCTAAAGGAATCTAAAATTGACATTGAGTTTAACTCCAAAAATACTTCCTTTTCCTCCAAAGAAGCTTAAATCGAGGAAGTACCATGATGACCAGCATGAGATTGATAAGAAGTTAACAGAAACAGTAACTGTCAAAGTTCTCAAATGTATCTGCAGGCTGGTGGAAGGAACTCTCTTTGTTTTGCCTGTTTTATTCCCTCCGCTTCACTCAGGATGTATCAATGCTTATTGATCTGAAGGAGACGATTTTAAAGGAGGGGTGCTGTCCAGTAGAGCAGCCATGAGCCACCGATGGCTACAGAGCACTTGAAATGGGCTCGTCTGAGTTGACACGGCTGTCAGCAGAAAATATGCATCAGATTTTGAAGATTTGGAGAAAAAAGAACATAGTTTATGTTCTTATTAATGATTTTATATTGACTGCATGATGAAATATTTTGGATGTATTAGTTTAAATAAAATATATTAATTTCATCTGTTATCTTTTTTAGAAAGTATGTTAATATACACACACACATATATGTAGCTCATATTATACTCCTATTGAACAGCACGGGTATCAGAGATGTAAAATTACCTATCCAATGTTTCAACGAATAGCACATCAACTGTAGAATAAAAGCCTCAGCTGGATGATGAATTTACTAACCTTTTTTAAAAAAAAAATGACAAAGGAAGAATGACGACTTACCTGCATACATATAAAAGAATCCTATATAGCATCCCTCCGGACTGTTTAATTCTGTCGAATTCTGAGGCGCGCACCTCATTCCCTTAACCCAGTGGTTCTCAGACCCCAGTGTGCACGTAAGCCACCTGGACACGTGTCTACAGTGCAGGCGCCCAGTCACTCCCACATGTTTTGATTCTATTTCGGCTCAGGGAGGGACCCAGGAACCTGCTTCTTTTAAACACAGTCCCCTCCCCCCCCTCAGGACGAGGAAAAACACTTCCATAACCTGTGGCCTTTCTTTCTTCAGAAATTATTACCCTCTGCCACCTGTGAGGCAGTCAGATTAATCTACAAAATGTATGGGAAGCGGTAGCCTCACGAATAAAAAGTATTTGGCTAACCTGGGAGGTAGGAGGGAGCATGAATGATTAAACACACCAGCAAGACCCAAGCTTTCTGGGTCAAACTCCTCCCCCTCCCTGCCTGGACCGGCACAGCCTGTGGACTGAAGGTCCCAGGTTCGATTCTGGTCAAGGGCATGTAACTTGGTTGCAGGTACATTCCTAATAGGGGGTGTGTAGGAGGCAGCTGATCAATGTTTCTCTCTCATCGATGTATCTAACTCTCTATCCCTCTCCCTCTCTCTGTAAAAAAAAAAAAAAAAAAAAATCAATAAAATGTATTCGAAAAAAGAAAGTCCTCGGGTCTCCAAAACTACATAATTGAGTCATTAAATACTTCAGTGCTATCTACACTTGTTGGGTTTTGGGATCTAAAACAGCCCATTCAGATTCAAGATATTAATTCAGTAACATTTTTTCTAGGGTGTGCAGTCAGGTAGTTCCAGAGTTTGCTATTACAAATTAAGGTACAAAATATTGACAGGCCCCACTGCTACAAAGTCTATGACAAATGAATCCAACAGGGCAATAGTTCTTAATGAGGCAGAACAAAACAGTCAAACTGAGGGCATGCCAAGTGAAGAAAATAAGTGAAAATAATAAATAGTGTGGGTGTACTTTATGTAGCATTTCCATAGCACTTCTTTTTTTTTTTTTTAATTTCCCAAAGTCTGCCCTCAGGCAAAACTACCTATGGGTCTGCCTCTCCTGTTCATTTGAGGCCAGAAAAGCCAGGTGTCATTTCTTCTTCTTGCTAAGATCTGGACAGCCCCAAGCACAGTTTATGAGCTGGGCTTACTGGCTTTTAGGAATTCCACAGCGTTTCCTAAAAGGAGTCTCGGTGATATGAAACATATATGGGGCACTGGTTGATTTCACACTTGACAAACCAAAAGTGAGGGATCAACAGAAGACACGACTTGTCACAGAAAAATGACAGCTGGAGCCCTGACCAAGTAGCTCAGTTGGTTAGAGCAAGGTCCCGATACACCAAGTTTCGGGTTCGATACCCAGGTCAGGGCACATAAAAGCATCAACCAATGAATGCATCAATAAGTGGAACAACAAATTTATGTTTCTCATTCTTCTTCCTTCCTCTCTCTGTCTCTTTCACTCGTCAATTTAAAAAAAAAAAAGTTTATATCTTAGATAAAAAGAGAAATGACAGCTTGAATCGGAAATGTGTGAGTAATCCATGCGGTGAATGGATGTCTTCTTATCCACAGCCACACACACAAAAAAGCACCAAAGGTGTTTGCTGGTGTTTGCTAATAACACAGTTTGGGAGTAAAGAAACTCTCCTTCCTTTGACAGCCAGCCTCATGGAGGGGCTCAGCCTTATCATCAGTCTCTTGTACTTCCCAGGCCAAGCCTTTGGCTCTTGAGCAATGGAGAAACCAACTACCAGGGTATCTCTCTCACCCCATCCTCAGGAGGTAGCTTTAGCGTTGAGGCTGACTGAGAACAGTTCCTTTCTTCTTAAAAAGGTAAAAAAAATGACTTAGAGAAGAAAAATCATTTGATTATGTAGATTTTTAGATCAGCTGATGATTTGTCAACAAGGGAAATTTCTAAAAATACTAATGATTCAAAAGAAAAAAAATCAGATTTATAACCAATAGTTGATCAGAGATAGAGTAATTTTTGAAATTTTTAAAATTAAAGATCTGGACAATTTAGCCATTGACAGCCAAATTTATGATACGCACGTACAGACACACATTTTCTTCTATATAAATAGCTCATATAATTTCTTAAATGTTTCATCACTGAACTATTTCCTTAACAGTCAAACTCTGTGGCTAAGGGCACAGACTCTGGGGCCAAATGGCTTAGATACAAATCTTGGCTCCACCTTACTACTATTAGCTGTGTGACCTTAGGCAAATTTCTTAATCTCTCTGTGCCTCCAGTGTCCTCATCTGTAATATGGGGACAAAATGACCTGGGGATGTGATGAGACTGAATTAACACTTGTAAAGTACTCAGCAGAGTGCCTGGCATGAAGTAAGCACCGTGTAGGTGTGTTAATAAATATATAAGCAAAAACATGACAAATGCAATGGCTCCGTGGGGGCTCTGGGTGGTAAGAAGCCATTCTGTTTCCCAACACACCTTTCCTTCCTGACAGCTGGCGTTTTAACCACCGAGGTGACAGAAAGGAGGGAAATGCCAAAAAAAAAAAAGCAAATATCCAGAAAAAAACAAAACAGAAGTGGGGTAAAAGTCCTTAATTCACACTTAAAAGAATCAATGTTTCTGTTCCCCTCCCCCCAAGAGGCCAGAGAAAGAGGCAGGAAAAGAAAGCTAAAGTAAAAAAAGTAATAACAACAAAAAAGTATCTAGAAAACCCAGTGACTAGGAATAGGACAATAAGAGGATAATTGGCTGCTTATGGTGAACTGGAGAAATGAGTTTCGAGGTAGGGATACAAAGAACCGCAAATGCAGCCATGTATACACACGTATACAGTTGAAGAGTTTCTGATCTTGATTTTGGCTGAGCGAAACAGAGGAATGAGTCTTTTTTTTTTTTTTTTTTAACCTCTGACCAAAGATTTGACATAAGACTCCTGTGCCTACCCATCCGTCTAAGCTCACGAACAGGATCAAGACCCAACTCGGGTGGAACCACTGGGTCAAGGCTTAGGCCGTCTGCAAAGGCGAGTCGCCAGAGGTGTCCAGCATTCACATACACGGGGTCCGCTTCATTAAACAGTGAAAACCATTACCCTAGTGTCTTCTAACTCCCTCTGGAGTTTGTCAGCTTTGGTCTTTTCAAAGAGCAGGCTCTGTTCAAGCTCCTTAATGCGGGCATGCTCCAGTTTGGTCTGCGTCTGTTAGTAAAAAGGAAGAGGAAGAGAACACAACAGTGCCACCATGACATGCCAGCACAAGAGGGGACAGCGGCATGCAGGCTGAGCCACCAGTACCTTCCGCCAGAGGATGGACAAGACGGGGGCAGATGGAGACGGGAAAAGGATGGAAGTGAGATGAGGAGGGTGGGGGGTGAGGATGAAAACTACCAAACAGAAGGATGAGGTGGGCGGGGGACATGGTGCTAGGCTATTGAGAAAGGAAAAAAATGGAAAACACGTGAGGCAGGATGAAAACTGTCAGATGCATGCAGCCAAATACAAGTTATATTGATAAGTGAGGTTTATCAGCACAAATTAGAACAGTTAATATTCCCCTAGACTAGACTACCATTCTTCCCTCCTCCCCTCGATGGCTATTGGGCATTGACGAATTTGTAACTGACGTGGTGACTTTAAAAAGTAGATCGACCCTCGCCATCTAAATACGGAGAAGGTGATGCAGGGAGCCTGAGGAACGTTAAGTCCCTAGAGCTGCACCGTGTGCCTTGGCATCAACCTGATATGAACGGGGTCAAGCATGACACCTTCCCGAGGGAATCTAGAAACGAGAGCTAAGGAAACCACACCAGCGGCCTCTGGTGAGAGTCTCGGCTACATCCTCAAATCTGACAGGAAAGAGCCATTCAAGCTCTATTTCTGTCTAGCCCTGGCTTTTCTGAAGGCTGTCACCAGGGGAAAGAGAAAAAAAAAAAGAAATCAGATTTACAAAAAAAGAAAATTCCAGTAACAGTTATGCTCCATAGCTTCCATCCCTGAAGCTCAGAGCAGGAGGAAAGTTGAAAAGTTTGGCCAAAACTGGACTCTTTATCTTGATCCATAGATGTAGTTCTGATCTCAGAGGTGAGAAATGGTGACTCCACACAAAAGTGTGAGTTTGAACTTCAGGCAGGAGCTGGTGAGATTCTACCATGTTCAACACTGCTGAGCGTCTCCATCCTCCCTCCCTCACACGGACCCGATGGAGAAGCCAGAAGGGACCTTTTCCTAGCAGGTTTCAGTACAACAGAATCTTCGTCAAATAATCCTGATGTCGGTCTGAATGCACCTCTTTCCCGCTCACCTCTCTAGCCTTGAGGTCCAGCATAACCCACTGATAGAGCTGTTCCCGGAAGCTTCTAGTTACTGTAGTAACTTAACTATTTTGTAGTTCTAACCAGTCAGATCTGTCAGTCTGAACCATTACGGGAAATGAGAAAATGACAACCAACTCTAAATAAAGAAGCAAAAGGGAGTGCAGAGCTTAATAGAAGGTGGGATGTTTTACCCTGTAAACGTCTTCGCTACCTCTGGCGGCACTCTGGGGAGGCCCCCACACATTCAAGAGCTCCCTTCGCTTGCGAACCAGGTATAAATCACCATGGAATGCTTAAACAGTGGACACAAAATTAAAAACAAAGCAAAGCCATCTTCACCTCCTTCAGCTCTTACACTCAACAAAAATAACAACACCAGAAACCTAACTGTCTGGATAGCCCCTTCCTCCAGAGTGCCTCGGACAGAAGTTGTTCCATTTAACGGCTTCTACAAGAAAAGGATCTGATCCAGGACTACATAACGGTGGTCGCAGCCTCGAGCACCGAAATCCAAATAGCAAAAGGCAACAAACCTTTTCTTCTCCTCTGGACACTGAGTTCAGTGTCCTGGGGGTGAAAGGTCACCACTTCAAGATAAAAAAAAAACCCTGTCCACGGAGTGTGCTCCTCTCCCCCTTCTGGGTGACTGCAGCGAGAGCTCTCTGCTGGCAGGGTGCATACCAATGACGTGGGACTGCACCACGGTCTCTGACCAGCCATCAGCATGGGGACCAGTGACCCACGTCCACGCCACGGTACCCAGCAGGACACCCCTCCTTGTTAACTGACTCCTTGCGCAGAAGACACGTCTCCCAGAGGGCAGTCCTGGGACAGGCGGAGAGGCAAGCAGCGGCTCTGCAAGAAGCGCACAGAGAGGCGGGAGGGAGACCCCATGCAGACGGACACTGGGCGCAGCGGGAGCCCGTGTGGGAAGGAGAGAGGAGACCCAGATCACTGAAGTAGCTTCACAAAAAGGGAACCTTCAGAACGGAGGCTGTCGTAAAAGTTCGGTCTTGAGTGGTATAGTCTACCTGCCAGGAGGCGGTGGGAGGAAACAGTCTTTGCCTTCATTTTGTTCTCTTGTGGCGGTAAATCACCGTGAGAAGTTTTTAGGTTTCTGTCAGTTGGCATTAGAGCTGGCAAGGGGCACCAGGGAGCCAGGCTTTCGAGGTCACTTTGGTAAGATTTGGATTGGGTGTTTAATCTTAAACAGGAGGAGTAAGGAAAAACACCTACATGCCTCGTAGTACTGCTTACCATAAAAACCTCACTTCGAAAATAATAACTTTAAAACACTCAGTCTCTTCACTAAAGAATTCTAGCCTCTAAGTTCAAACACTAGGGAAAATACAGTGACAAATACCAAATTTGTTATTTCTAGTAAGCTGCAGGGACAGGCACTGGCCAGCAGGGGGTGCTCACACATAAGGCAATCAGTCTGGGATTCACAATTCCCTTTTACCTCTCCTGGGAATAAAATTAGACAATTTGGAAAAACTTCCCCCAGAATTTCTGTAATTCCTTCATCTAATATGTTTTATGCTTCATCTCTTTTGGAATAATTCTATTAAAATTAGGAGATGATTTTATATTTAATCCTTCTATTAAAATGTATTATGAATTAAGGGAAGGCCAGGATCCCAGACAAAATTAATTTTGCCCGTTTTTGACAAAATTTCTTATAAAGTAAACGCACGCTTATGCATTAAACAAATGGATTTATAGAACTTAGTCATTACATACAATTTCTTCAGGATACAAATGTAACTGCTTTGAAAGCCACATGCATAGAAATATTAAGGTCAATGTCTCAAGGTCAAATTATGCAGTTAGTATTTGAGTATATCAATAAGCATTTTAATCTGTAATCAATCTGTGTTAACAAGGAAAATATCCACACAGTTAAGGGCCCTCTTACATTCTCAGGATCTTCAGAAATCTGGCTCTTTTGCTATCAGTAAAAAAATAAAAAATTAAACAACAACAAAAGAGAGATTCAACTAAAGTTTCAATGTTAGGATTTCAAAATAACTTTGATTAATTTCAAGTAAGTTATCAGACAGTCTATATCCTAGCCTAGTGCTGATGTAAATATTTTCATCTGTCCTTCTACGAAACACCGTAGGCTATATTTGAAATGAATTGGATGATGATATGAAACTTCTAATGAAACTTGAGGATGTTTTTAAGTGGATGAGAATAACACAAACGTAAACTAAAGGAATGTAACTGTACAATATACGAAATGAGTGAAGACTTATTACTAATAATCCATTAAATCCTGGGCTGTATAAAACTAGAACTCAGAAAATGTTTTCCTTACTTTTTTGTTAACTATAAAGATAGATTTATTTCCAAAGAAATCAGAGTTCCTATTTGGAAGTCCCTTGAAATGTAAGTAAGCATGGTGTGGGCAGTCAACAGACTCTAAAATTGTAATGGTAGCATAAACGTATATTTTGAGAGCTGCACGAAAACGTGCAGTTTTTTACTAAAATATTACAGATTAAAGTACCAAAAATCTGCAGAATTTGAAAATTTTAATAATTTGTACTTGTCATATATCTAGCAGTGGTTTGAAAAAGCATCAAGACCATTGAACTCTGGTATCTAAATTTGAAAAACAATAGTATGAATAATTGTTACAAGATGAGAAACTTGATTATAAAGGAAAAATCCCTATTAATTAAAAGTATGCCATGGAAGTAAAAGCTAATATATAAATTGCTCTTGTTTTTTTCTGGTAATTACTTTTGTAAAAAGCTCAACTGCTAAAACATGTATTTTGAGGATTAGGAAAGGCTTGTCCTGCTCTGTTGAAGAAGCAAGCCTCTGTTTTGGACTTTTCTGATGAAGCCAAAAATGCTCCTCCCAAGGAATGCCGTTTCTGGTCATCAGAGAGTCATGGAGAGTCTCACTCGGGACACACTGCCAGATGCATGACTTGATTAACTCCAATTTGAGGTTTTTAATTTTAAAGCACAAGGAAAGAGGAGTGAAAACTTTCCTGGGCCACCGGAGGTGAGATGGCTCCGTTCCAGGCTCAGAGGCTGCCCCGTCACCTCTGGCAGCCACGCCCACAGCCCAGCTGGCCAGAGGCGGGGCTCCTGCCATCCCTCTGCTGCCTGTTCTGGCCACATCAGCTGGCACAGATGATTTCGTCCACATTTCCAAACATGGGGACCCATAAACGCTCTAGGCAGCTGGAGGGGTTTTACCTCAAGGTCGCCTTTCGTAATTGATTCTTCCTCCACCCGAAACTGAAGATCTTCCACCTTCCTGTGGAAGGAGATGGAGACAAAGCACTTCAGAAAATAACAGAGCGACAAGTGTGCGCCTCCATAGAAGGTGGGATGTTTTACGCTGCAAACGTCTTCACTGCTTCTGGCGGCACTCTGGGGAGGCCCATGCATTCAAGAGCTCCCTTGCAAACCAGGTCTAAATCACCATGGAATGCTTGAACAGTGAACACGAAATTAAAAAACAAAACCAAGTCATCTTCACCTACTTCAGCTCTTACACGCAACAAAAATAACAACACTGGGACCCTAACTGTCTGGATAGTCCCCCCTTCAATCTCTAGAATCACACCCTGGCAAACTGCGCACAGGGCCGTAGGAAGATGTGCCTCAGAAGCATAGAAAATCAATGCATCTGCAGGCCTCTGGGGTCTGCACCCAAGAGCGCTTCTCTTCCTCGGGAAGCTCCAGAGTTTTATCCAGGTATGCGTTCCAGAAGGCGGGAGTAAGCCCTGAGAAAAACCCACCGGTTCCCTCGGTCAAAAGCACCAGACGAGTGTGATCAAGACAAGGTCTGCCCCACGGGAAAAGGTCAGATGCCCCCAAGCTACTGCAGAGCTGGGGGGACAGTTCTCCTGCCCCGCCGTCGGCAGAGCCAGGACAGGTTTCACAACGGAGCAAACAGTCCGGAAGGACCTGCCACGGTCGCTCCTTTGCTTGCACCCGTACTCGGGAGGCGAGGAGAATGTCCTCGGTGCAGTGTTTCCCTGTCCAGTGAGAGAGTGGTTTCCCTGGTCAGAGGCTGCGTTCCACCTCCACCGGGCTGTCCCCTCACCACGCAGTGTCTACGGCCATCCTGATCACCAGCGACTAGGAGAGTCGCTGTCAGAAACAGCAGAAGGTGGCATTGCAACAGCTGAGGACTAACACCCCGAAACCAGAGAGGTTCACATGATTCCCATGAAGAGATATATTTTTTTGTAGAGATATTGTTTTTTAACAGCCTCAAAACCCTTCTATCACACCCAAGCTTGCTTTCTCTCTGTTTAGCACCTGATTTCATCCTGAACTGGAAAATTCCCTAGCTGCCTCTCATGAGAACCGTGCTTTCCTGATAAGGTACTGAGTTTCTCCGGGACAGGGACCTTGTATCACCTGTCACACATAATAGGATTTCATCAGCTGCCCAGATAAATCCTAGGGAGCTGGGCCCAGCACGCCTCCCCAGGAAGGACTCCACACGGGGCTGGGTCTGAGTGAACGCCACCCTCAGAGGATGCTTGGCACACAGTAGGTGCTCCTCAAATGACTGTTCAGTTCACCAGGCCCTATCTGGATGATTATAAACGACTAACAGAAAGAAGACTTCTATTTCTGCTGACTATGGCCATTCCGTTGGTTCTACGGGTTGACACCAACATGGCTGCTCAGGGGAAGGAAGTTTAAAAGGAAAAGGCCACACATGCCCCAGGGGGACAGTTCAGGATCACCTTTTCTCCTCTTCCAGTTGGTTGAGCAGTTCCACTTTCTCCCTGTCGGCAGCTTCCACCATGGCTCGCAGCTGGTCCATCTTGGCCTCCAGCTCCAGGACATGCTGGGGAGGCAAGGGTGTCAAGTGAGCGGCCTCTCTCTGACCCAGGCAGGCCCAGGGACACCTCCAAAGAGCTACGGCTGAGTGGCACCACTGTGGGCTGGCGTTTCTCCAAAACCTTTAACCTTAGAATGCATCCTATGATTATTAATAGGTTATTGTCAGCCGCATTCCCCAGAGGACGAGGATGGAAACCACACCGGGATGGCAGCAGAGGGCAATGTTACAACAATTCCCATCTACGGAAGCTAAAACTCATGCAGAGGACCATCTACAAAACAGAAGTTGCAATCACAGGGGAAATCCAATGAAGCCAGCTCGCCCGGCACACACAGGCCTAAAGGCCTGGACGTAAAGACCAAGAGGCTAAGGTGCACTCAAGAAGAACAAGACTCCATATCTTTATGATATGCCAACTGGGACTCCGGTTCACAGCTTTCAAACGGACCAGCAGTCACATTTCTGGTGCTCCCAGGACTACACCCAAGGCTAGCTCCCGCACCAGGAAGGGAACTCGGCCTCCTCCCTCAACTGAGATCCTGCCGCCATCTCCGCAACGCCATCAGCTTAGAACCTGCCACCATCACCACGAGGCCAGCGCCAGACTTCACCTGGTCGTGTCCGTCCCGGGCCAGGGCTAGCTCCTGCTCTATTTCCCCCACGTGGCTCGTGGCCTTGGCCACCTCCGCCCTCTCCAGATCCCGTTCGGCCAGCAGCTGCTCAATGTGCTGCTGCTTCTCTTTCAGGGCCTCCTGGAGGGCGGTGGTGCCGGAGATCTTCCTGGCGTACCGGGAGGAGGTTTCGGTCAACTGCAAAGGAAAGTGAAAGAAGTGAAGGGTGGTGTGGCTGTGAGGGACGAGGGCAGGGAGCGGTGCATGCAGGGCGGGTGCCTCCTCAGCAAAGCGAAAAGCGCCGCCCCGGCTCCCAGGCTGGCCAGCGACTCGGAAAGGCTCTTCATCAAGGAAACAAGGCAGCATGCGAGGCCTCCTGTCTGTAAATCCCACAAAGAACCCATCCATGCAAAGAGGCCGTGGGCCGATCGGGAGGATGTCTTGAAGCATGAGTGGCTAAGTCAAAGGCACCCTGAGCTCAGCTGCAGGGCCTTCCAGGAATCTAGAAAAATTCCACAGAACCCATTGAACACGTTTCTCTCCACTCCATTGCGACCTAAGCTTTACTTCTAGCTGCCTTCTTGTCACGACATGTTGGCAATCTTCTGATCCTTAGACTTGAAGGTGAGACCAATAGATCCCTCTCTGCATCATGAACCTTCCTTCAATGGATTAAATAGTTGGACCATTGCCAGGACTTCCTTCATCTCTGTTTCAGAGTGAAAGGCAGAGGCAATCTCGCCCAGCACTGTAGCCTGGAGGAGCGGAATGCCCATCCTCCGAGAGATTTACAAGGACAAGATGAAGAAGACCCCACTGATGTGCCTTCAGGTGGGAGGGGTGGGCGTGCATGCATATGTCTGGACAAGGACACACATAAGAGGAAGAAAGAAAAAAACACACGCGACGAAAAGGAGGAGAAAGAGATTTATGGACAAAGAGAAGTCGGGGAGGGAAGGAGGATGAGAAAAAAGGGCATGGGAAGGGAAGGGGGGACAATGAGAAGCAAGGGAGGGAGAGTGACCAGGAAAGGAGTGGATCAACTCAGTCACCTGTTTCACATGCCCGAACCCTCTTGAGGCTAATGTCACATAAAAGCACAGAGCCAAGAACATCCTACTACCTGTTAAAGGTAAGTGGGCAAGTCGAGCACTGTTCTTCGAAGCCCAGCTTTAGAGGCCCGTGGTGGTGGAGAAAGGGCATCACTGCCGGCGCTCGGTGAGCGTGTGTACAAGCTGTTCCCTCGGTGACCGCTAGGTTGACGGCCACTGAAGCCCTGACTTCACCTTCTGCACTGGGGCTTCACCTGCGGCTTGAATGCTCTTCTCTTCCTCAGTCTGAGGACAGGGATCTGCCCTCCCCTCCTAGTGAGGCAATTTGATGACTAGGAGAGGCAATCCAATCACACTCGAGGAGTCCTTTGTGGCTTCTATTTAGTGAAACTGCTTGAATTACACATACTGGGGAAGGGGGGATTCCTATTCTCTCTTTTACCATTTGACCTTTGACTTTCCAGTTTCGTTACCTGTGTGGCTAAATTATACGTTCCCACACCAACATTTCCTCCTGGAGACACTAAATCTGAGGTTCCTGCACAGAGATGCCCCAGGGGACTGCAGCAAAGGGCAGTGAATTTTAAGGGAAACAGCAACGCCTGTTGGACACCATGCAAACTATAGCTTGAGACATTCTGTTTCAATAGGCTGTGGCTAGAAATAAACGCTGAAGATTGATTTATTCAAGGGTCTTAGGGTTTACAAACTGGAAACACGGGTAGAAAACACCCAGGGTGTTCCTCTGAAGAAGAAATAAAAATCTAAGAGTTCTCCTAGTGCACATTCTTGAGAAGGATCCGTTCTGTGTCCTGAGCCTCTGGATGGGTCTCAGATGGTCTTCCGGACGTCCCGTGGTCTGGCTCATGGGCATCAAGTGGTCTGGACACGTGAACATTCTTTCCTAAGAAGTTCCTAGGCTAATTAATGAATTGTTTTCTGGTGCCTCTGCCGGTGCGATTTTAGTAATTTAGCCGCTTGAATACAGTGACTCCTTTTTATTTCTTCACACCTCCCAGGTGGTCATACATATTCCTTTAGATGACATCATGTCTTTCCGAAGCTGGGTTTGGGCTACTGCCGTGACAGAAAGCAAGGACTATGCCAACAAAAATCAGCGTGGCACCGAAAATGAGGGCGCTGGTGCTCAGGGAGATTCCAAGATTTGACAGGTGCCCAACAGCAGCATACAACCTGGTAGTGATGAGTTACGGTTATTCAAGGATGAATTTAAAAGTTGTCCTTTTAAACAGCTACCTACTCCTGAGACATAAATATTAAGTTACGTAAACCTAATTACTTAATAAACAGAACTGTCAGCTACTTCTCTTGACTTAGGTCCACCATGAAAAAAATAACTGAGACACTAAAGGGGCTGTGAACCCAGGAAGCCTGGGAATCTCTGTGCCCAACACTTCCAGATCATTCTGTAAGAACGTCTTCAGACTTTTATATATATATGAGTAGGATTATGTTGCTGAGATACATTTCTAGGAAGTCACATTTCAAATTTTCTCTATTCTTGGCATATTCTTCTATGGTGATTTTTGACTTTGAAACCATAGCTACCCTATATAAAAATATTTTTTAAAATAAGCTGTTTTGCAAGGCAAGAAGACTCCTTTTTCTTTTGTTGCCGTCCTTCCCTGGATGAATTGTCAGAATTGGTCTGAGAGGGGAGGCTGGGGGGAGCGAGGAGAGCTCGGCTCTTTGCCAAGGAAATGGACTCATGATGACAACGTCATAGAAATGACTCGAGAAAGAATTCCTAACCCAGCCCTGACACCTCTGTGCAATCGTCCAGGACTGACAAAGCAGACGGGACATCCACGGTGGAGTTTGCGGACCCCTGGAACGAGGTGTTGTGGGCACTGAGGTTTTTCACCGCCACTTCGTTGCTCCTGGCAACCTTTCCCATAAAGTCCATCTGTAACTCTTCAAAGGCAAAACGCAATAGTCCAAGCGGGTTTTTACTGCACTGACGAGGAGGAAGTGACCTGGGCCGGCAGGCAGAGCAGCACCACCCCCACTCCCAGGGCAGACCCCGCTGCCTGGCCTTTCCCTGCCTGACATCACCCGAAAGAAGGCAAACCGAGATCACACCGCTCAGCATCTAACTCCTGTCCGTAGTCACCATCATCAGGCAGAGCTCCCAACTCAGCCTGGAGGACAACACTGCCACTGCGGCACTTCAATGGTATTGGCCTCTCTGCACGTAGATAAGCGTCACGGCAGGGGTTGACGCCAAAAGGGCACTGCTTTAACCCTGAGGAAGCACGCGTTATCAACCAGAATGAGACTTTTATTTTAACTCTGGCGACTCTATATTTAGTGATCTAAATGGGGAAAAGAGGGAGAGGGGAGGAGGTAGGAGGAGGACACAGAGAGAGAAGACAAAACAAAACACAGCTCTTCCGAGCATCCTTTCAAGTTCTACAAGTTCCCTTCTGGGTCCTCTAGCCCAGGCCAGGAACACTCCACACATTATCTGCTTTCAGCGGGTTAGACTGTATTTGTGTCAAAATTCCAAGAACATGGCTTTGCTCAGAATACTTTAGTTCCTAAAACTGTTTGGAATAAGAGACCTACGTGCTTAAGGAAAAGGATCCCCCACTCCCACCCCAGTTTTTCAGTCTTTCTTGTGACCAAAGTAATTTCTGAGAAAAGCCGTCGTCATCTCGTCGGTAGTGGCTAGATTCACCCAGAACTGCTCCATCGTGAAGTCTTAGGCATCGGAAAGGGGTTGTTAAAAACTATTTTAAAACGTGCATTCTTGCTAGCGTTTTATTCTGTGACTCTGGCAAGGACATTCACGAGCTACGGCTAACGTTCAGCACAAGGGTGAGGGGCGACCAGCAGAGCGGGCGGGTGCACTGGCTGCGAGCGCTGGGGAGGGGAGGGCGGACACAGGCAGCGAGGAGGGGGAGGCTTACTAATCCGGTGCGGCTGGGCTTGCTGCTCACGGAGGAGGCCACGGAGCTCAGGGAGCTGAGGGAGGACGCGGATGGGCTGCGCTTCAGGCTGGCGGGCGTGGCGGCCATCACTCGCCTCACCGCGGCGGCCTTGGCCTTGGCCGGCGTGGTAGAAGGGAAGCCGATCTTGGTGACTTTGTGGACGGGAGCAAACAGGCCATACTTGGGTTGACACTGAAAATACCTTGAGAGAACAATAATAAGGACAGTCAGTAACCAAAAAACTTCACTAAGAGAAACTGTAACGAGAAAGCGCTCCTAACTCCCAAGACGTGTCGGGTTTGCTGTCAATTCTACCGATCAGCTGGTGGGGGGGGGGGGGTTGTAGATATGAGTGGGGGGGTGGAGAGGGGGGTGGCACAGCAGGCAGTGTTCACATGGATGAAGGCTGCTAAATAACCTCAGCAATGTCTTAGAAGACACACTCATAAATAATAATGTCATGCAAGAGGCAGAATTGCTCATCGGTACCAAAGTAACACAAAGAATGAATATTTCTACCATCAGGTAAACAGAGAGAGAGGAGTTCAACAATACAGGGATCCGCTTCATAGAACCTTGCCAGGCGAAGAGAGAAGGAAACCCAGCAAGTGTCTAACACTGGCAACTCCTCAAGACTCCCATTTCCGGGTTATTAGACACAATGGGCGAGATCTGCCCGGGCACCTTTTCATGCAAGAGTGAGTGAGACACGATGGTGCCCAGTTCCAAACAAACCTGGTGCCAGCAACAGCCCCGTCATTCTTCCCGAGAGGCTCATCTAACTCCACACCACACCACTCCCCCTTGGCAAAATCCGTCTCCCCGAGAAACCGGACCACACCAGCTTTGGTGCCACCGACCTGGAAGAGAGCGTTAAAATGAGGAGATGAGCGTCATTACAACGCTTCATCTTCTCCACTTCCCACCAATGACGGCGCACTGCGCACCCTCCTTTCTATCAGCAGGCTTCCTTTTGGTTGCTCTTTCCTTCCTAATTTCTTCTTCTTTTTGTTGTTAATTCTTACCCAAGGATATTTTTCCATTGATTTTTAAAGAGTGTGAAAGGGAAGGAGAGAGGAGAGAGAGAGAAACATGGATGTGAGAGAGACACATCAATTGGTTGCCTCCCACACACACCCCAGGCATGTGCCCTTAACCAGAAATCAAATCCTTGACCCTTCGGTGCATGGGCCGATGTTCTAACCAGTGAGAAACAACAAACAGGGCTCCTTCCTAAGTTCTTAAGACATATGTACTGCTTATTTTTTGTCTTGCCTTTTTATTTTTAATATATTTTATTGATTTTTTTTTTTCAGAGAATAAGGGAGAGGGATAGAGAGTTAGAAACATTGATGAGAAAGAGACATCGATTAGCTGCCTCCTGCATGCCCCCCACTGGAGATGTGCCTGCAACCAAGGTACATGGCCCGACCAGAATCGAACCTGGGACCTTTCAGTCCGCAGGCCAACGCTCCATCCACTGAGCCAAACCGGTTTCGTCATTGTCTTGCTTTTTAATACTAAAGGCATTTATTTCTATTTTTTTTCTCTGAATGTAACTTTTTTATGAGTTTGGGATGACATGTATTTTCCCCCAACTCTGTTTAATCCTTTTTTGTAAAAGTTCAGAAACATTTTGCCCGGCTGACGTGGCTCAGTGGTTGAGCATTGACATATGAACAACCAAGAGATCACAGTTTAATTCCCGGTCAAGTCACATGCCTGGGCTGCAGACCTGATCCCCAGTAGTGGGTGTGCAGGAGACAGGTGATGGGTATTTCTCTCTCATCAACGTTTCTCTCTATCCCTCTCTCATCCTCTCTAAAAAAAAAAAAAAATACGAAAAAAACAAAATCAGCCCTGGCCGGTTTGGCTCAGTGGATAGAGCATTGGCCTGCGGACTCAAGGGTCCCAGGTTCGATTCCGGTTGGGCCATGTTGCAGGCACATGCCCTGTAGGGGGGTGTGCAGGAGGCAGATGATAGATGTTTCTAACTCTCTGTCCCTCTCCCTTCCTCTCTGTAAAAAGTCAATAAAATATATATATTTTTAAAAATCAATAAAAACATGTATTTAAAAAACTAACAACAGATAATGTAGGAGTCTACTATATGTTAGCAGCTACCTTGCTCATGCCAACGAGACTCCAACACTAGATGTGGCACATCTGACCTTCTAATACTCCTATGGCATCCATGGAATCTACAAGCAATCCCCTCTATAAAACTGGCCTCAGTTTCGTTCCCACTCCTACACCACAGCATCCAGAGCAGGTTGAACCAACATCATGCAAGAAGAACTCAGCACATTAGCTAAAGATGATGCAATCTCCTCAGCTAATCTGCTGAATTCTTTGGGGGTGAGTCTAAGTCACTCTCATGATGACTGTTTTTCCAAGAGGCATTTAAGAGGCTGTGGGCAAGAAAATCTCCAAGCAAACCATGGGCTTCATTCAATCTGAAGCTTTATAAAAAATCCCCACAAAACCGACTGGCAACACTTCTCTAGATGCAGTAATATCATATACATTTACCTTGCCAATACGTTGGTTTACTTCCTAAAACTGGCAGTTTTCTTATACTCCTCCCCGTACCAAACCTAAAATTCCTGTGTGTGTGTGTGTGTGTGTGTCTGTGTTATTGATTTCAGAGAGAAGGAAGAGAGAGAGAGAAATATCACTGATGAGAGAATCATTGACCAGCTGTCTTCTGCACACCCCTTACTGGGGATCAAACCACAACCCAGGCATGTGCCTTGACCGGGAAGCAAACACCCTTCTCATAAACTCTTGTGAGAAGTAAGAGCAGGGATCAATTCTGCAGGGCTGAGTGGGTCTGCAAACAGGAAATAGGAAACAGTGAATCCTTTTTGAACTCACCAATCTACCCATTATCAAGTCCCAAACAAGCCATTGGGTCTCACTGGCCTGGATTTATAAAGCCATAAAAAGCCCAATGAGTGGTATCAGGGCTTATTTCACAGGAATTTTGTGAGCAATGAGATTTTGTAAGGTGGCTTCTTGATGACATCCTTTTGAGCCTCCCCATCTATAACATATGATGGTAAGTAAACCCCTTAAAAAGTAATGTGCCGAAACCGTTTGGCTTAGTGGATAGAGCGTCAGCCTGAGGACTGAAGGGTCCCGGGTCCAATACCGGTCAAGGGCATATACCTTGGTTGCAAGCACAACCCCAGTACGGGGTGTGCAGGAAGCAGCTGATCGATGTTTCTCTCTCATCGATGTTTTTAACTCTCTATCCCTCTCTCTTTCTCTCTGAAAAAATCAATAAAATATATATTTTTTAAAATAATGTGACAAGAGCAGATGATGTAGAGCAGATACTCTCTTATGAACTCTATTTGACGAGTACTGGAATTAATATGTTTTTTACTTTAGTTGGACAAATAGAGCTTCTTGTGCATCATTAAACCAAGAAAAAAATGTTTTTAAAACTTATAAAGACATCTAAGTCCACTTCTGAGCCTATTTTGTCAAGTAAAATTACCTTAGCTATACTAATAAAAGGGTGATGTGCTAATCAGAGCAGATGTTTTCCGAATGACCTTCTGTACGTCCTTCCAGACAAAGCCCCAACAGCTGCAAAGGGCTGAGGCATGGTGTGAAGCGCCCAGGCTCAGGCCAGCAGTGGCAACAGCAGCAGGGTAATGGGAGCAGTGCCTTCCCCTGACCTGCCAGGTCGCCTCCCACAGAGGAGGCCAGACTGCAGCTTAGGCTGGGGGTAGAGGCAGAGGCGGTTAGGGGTGATCAGGCCAGCAGGGGAGCAAGTTAGGGTCGATCAGCCCAGCAGGGGGACAAGTTAGGGACGATGAGGCTGGCAGGCAGAGGCCGTTAGCCTAACCAGCAGTCAGACATCCCATGAGGGGTGCCAGATTGGAGAGGGTGCAGGCCAGGCTGAGGGACCACCCCCTCCAGTGCACAAATTTCGTGCACTGGGCCTCTAGTTATTTGTAAGTTATAAACTTATTCTTTTGGCTAAACTGGGAGATAAAAACTAGAATTGATTACTGCAAACTTATACTCACAACTCTTTTCAAGCTATATGGCGAGGTTCTAATTCACAGCATGTTTACACATAAACTGAACCACTGATTCATTTCTCCAGATCAGACTCTGAGCCTGTATTTCTAACCACTCATCAGTGATTACATTCTCAGGTCAACACGACGACTTTGGAAGATTTCTGGACTCACCAGTACTCTGTCTCCAATTTTGAGTTCTCTCTCTCCTTTCTTGACCGAGCCAGCCTCTGAAAGGTTGGAGATGGATTCACTGGCCGTTTTTGTGAGGTTGCTGATCGGAGGTGTGACAGAAGGTTCCTTTGCTGTTGGCTGGGATGACTTCTGAGGAATATGTGAGGGGGTGGCTGGGGAGGAGGCTGTCATGCTGGCTGCAGAAGTGGACAGAGGCGAGGTCGTCCTGGCAGCGTGAGCCGTCTGTCCGCCACTGGCTTCATCTTCAGCCTGCACCTTCCTCGTCAACTTGGAGGGCCGGGTGAATATGCCCTTTAAAGGTTCACACTGGAAATACCGGACTCCTGCCACTGAGCCATCGTTCTTGCCTATGGGTTCATCTAGAACAATTCCGGCCCACTGGCCTGGTGCGAACTGGGTTTCACCCAGAAACTGTATGAAGCCAGGCTTATTTCCGTTCACCCAAACTCGTTCCCCAACTCGGAAGTCATCCACAAATTCCTCTTGTGTCTCAGGGGAAGGGGCGGCCGATGCTTTTTCACTGGATATGGCCTTTTCTACTGGAGCTGTAACTGAATGGATCAGAAGAGATTGCATGTCAGGATGAGGGAAACACACTTGAGAAAGTCCAAAGTGCCCTGTTTTTCTTCCTTTCCTCCTTTCTTTTTTAGCAAGGAGGCAAACATGACTGGCTCCACACAAAAGGCAGAGATCTGGAGGCACACACAAAGAGGACTGACTGCTGATTGTGCCATGGGCTTTCCCTAGCGGGAGGAAAAGAGAACCTCCCAACTGCACTGAAATCCAGATCCAACTGCATTGAACCCATTTCAGGCGAGACCCTGGGGACCCAGATGCATACGGGTCCCCGGAGCACATGGAAAACTCAGGGGAGCCGGAAAGGCAGAGGTCTGGAGGCACACGCGCGTGCGCACAGAGAGGGCTGCAGTGATTACCAAGGGACACTGAGACCCAGGGGCTGCCGTGTATGGCAGGGCTGATGGGAGGCCAAGGCTGTCTGCTCAGCCCTGAGACTCCACCACATCCAAGCCCAGCACAGAGGTTGTTGCAATCTTGCAAGCCGTAAGGCTAAGTCCAGCACAGAAGTTCTCCAGGCATAGACACAGCTGATCCTCACAACCAATTGGCTTGGAGGACAATTCCCCCCCAGTGATACCAACAACAATCAAGACTTAATTGCAACAAGACTATACACACAGTACACAAAGGGGTGCACCAAGAGTGTCCACCTCAGGTAACTGGGGAGGCAGAGCCACTGAGCCCTTATAGGACACCTAGCACACAAAGTTACTCTACCAACTCAGGAAAGCAGCAAAAATGCAGAGACAAAGAAACAGATCACAAACAAAAGAAATAGAGGAAAACAAACAACTGGATATAGAGTTCAAAACCACGGTTATAAGGTTTTTTAAGAATTTCCTAGAAAAGATGGATAAATTTAGCGAGATCCAAGAGGAGATAAAAAAGGACCAACTAGAAATTAAACATACACTGACTAAAATAAAAAATATTATACAGAGACTTAACAGCAAAATAGAGAAATGCAAGAATCAAGTCAGATTTGAAATACAAAGAAGCAAAAACACCCCAATGGAAAGCAAAATGAATCCAAAAATGTGAAGATAGTGTAAGGAGCCTCAGGGACAACCTCAGGCATATCAACATCAGAATTATGGGGGTGCCAGAAGAACAGAGAGAGCAAGATACTGATAGCCTATTTGAAGAAATAATGACTGAAAACTTCCCCCACCTGTTGAAATAAATAGACTTACAAGTCCAGGAAGTGCACAGAACCCCAAACAAAAGGATTCCAAAGAGGACCACACCAAAACACATCATCATTAAAATACCAAGAGCAAAAGACAAAGAGAGGATATTCAAAGCAGCAGGAGAAAAACAGTTAATTACCTACAAGGGAGTATCCATACAACTGTCAGCTGACTTCTCAACAGAAACTATGCATGCCAGACGGGAGTGGCAAGAAATATTTAACGTGATGAATAGCAAGAACCTAACAACCAGGATTACTCTATCCAGCAAAGCTCTCATTCAGAATTGAAGGGCAGATAAAGAGCCTCACAGAAAAGAAAAAACTAAAGGAGTTCATCAGCACCAAACCAGTATTATATGAAATGCTGAAAGGTATTCTTTAAAAAGAGGAAGAAGAAAAAACAGTAAAGATAAAAATTATGAACAACAAATACATATCTATCAACAAGTGAATCTAAAATCAAGTGAATTGAAAATCTGATGAACAGAATAAACTGGTGAATATAATAGAATCGGGGCATAGAAAAGGAGTGGACTGATAGTTCTCAGGGGGAAAGAGGTGAGGGGGGTGCGGGAAGAGACTGGACAAAAATTTATACACTTATGGATGAGGACAATGATGGGGAAGGTAAGGGCAGAGTGTGGGTGGGAGCCAGGTGGAGGGAGATATGGGAGGAAAAAAGAGGAACAATTGTAATAATCTGAACAATAAAGATTTATTTTTAAAAAATTACTGGCTCCATCCCTACCATGTTCAATGTTGTTGAAACTCAGTGAGCTGAGATTTAATCCTTACTTGCAATTAAGATCCGATAAAGTTAAAATAAGAAAGAAAGAAAAAATGTAGCCCTTGCCCAGCCGGTGTGGCGCAATAGTTGAGCATCAACCTATGAAAAGGAGGCCATGGTTTGATTCCCAGTCAAGGCGCATGCCTGGGTTTTGGGCTCAATCTCCAGTAGGGCGAGTGCAAGAGGCAGCTGATCAATGGTTCTCTCTCGTCACTGATGTCTATCTCTCTCTCCCTCTTATTCCCTCTCTGAACTCAATTAGAAAATTTTTTTTAATATGTATTTTTATTGATTTCAGAGAGGAAGGGAGTGAGATAGAAATATCAATGATGATGACAGGGAATCATTGATTGTCTGCCTCTCGCACATCCACTACTGAGGATCGAGCCTGCAACCCGAGTATGTGTCTTTGACCGGAATCAAACCCGGGACCCTTCAGTCTGCAGGTCGATGCTCTATCCATTGAGGCAAACCAGCTAAGGCAAAAAAAAATTTTTTTTTTAAGTAGTCCTTTTCCAAAGTTGATACTGCAGGTCTGATTCCATTCTTTCCTCCACCCCCAATCGTGAACGTCATGAACAAATAAATACCCACTCAGACCCACTGAGGTGGGCTTCGTTCCCACATTAGAGCAGCCAATGACAGCTGACAAGACTAGGACCATTTGACTAGAGACTGGCATTCGCTTGGGGAAGGAGGGGTTTGTGCTGTGGTCCCCTATCATCATTACTCCAACACAACCAGAGAGACCCATTCCTTTGCTGGTGGAGATGGCGGTCACAGCGAGGCAAGAGAGACAGCATCTGGCCTTGTTCATAAGGCAAGACAACCTTGTGCAACCTCTACTCTGTGGTCAAGACAGAAGCTACGTTTTGCCACAATGTGATATTTACACGGGAAATACATTCATACACTCACCCAGCAAGCCCTGAATCAGTATTTGGTGTGACGTGGCCAAGAAAGCCCACATTCTTCATCATTCTACCATTTCCTAGGCACATGGTGATCTTAAGATGTCACACAACCCCTCTGAGCTCCATTTCTTCATCGGTAAGGGGAAGTAATACCTGTCTTGAGGGTTTTTAAAATATCTATATTGAGGATTGAATGAGAAAATGTATTTGCTCATGCTGCACATGTGTTTTGAGCTCCTGCCACTCTGGGACAAGTGCTAGGCCTGGTTCTTCACTGGGGGACAGAGAAGACAACACAACACATGCCCTCATGAGGCTCAGTCTAGAGATGAGACAGACAGACAGCACGTAAAGAGACACAACAGCTCGTTTCAGGTAGTTTAGGAAACTGCCACTACCTTTGGGCAGAGCAGTCAGGGAAGGCTTCCTGGAGAAGGCGACCCCTGGCCCAAGACTGGATGAATAGGAGTCAATTGTGCAAAGACTGGGGACGAGAGGGGCCCGGCCTGCCTAGAGCGGATGCCAAACATCTCTTTACACTATACTAAGCGAGTCCACAGAGTTTCGATGTGTGAGGACCAAACGCCCAAGGTACTTAATTTGACCACTCTTTTATCACCTGACACTAAGTCAAGAAAAGATAACCTACAACTAGGGAAACTCTTCACTGATTCAGACTTTTAGCCATAAGATGCTATTCTGTTCACCAAAACATTTTCAAGAATGTAAAGTTTTATAAGATGATCTTTTTAAAATCTTCACACCGCAGCCTTCACGTGGGATTATAATGTCTTTGCTCTGGAGGAAAACAGAAGGCTTTACCAGCAGTGGGTGTCTTCAAGGCCGTGCTGCCAGGCTTAAGGATCTTGGTGGGGACCTTGAGCCCGCTTGGTTTGAGCACACTCATCGTCCTCAGTACGGCAGAGCCGCGCTTCCCGTGCCTGCTGCCACTACCTTTCCCCGACCATGGATACGGCTGTGGGTGCTTCTAGAGGGAAGTCGGTCTCTGGGTTGAATCTGCAGAGAGAAAAACACACAAAAAGAGCTTAGAATCTATAGGAGAAAAAAGGTAGATACAACAGTTACTATTAAAGCTTCTTTCACAGCCTCAACTTTTTTCTTATCTATGCTAATAATCCATCGCTGCACTGAACCTAGGAACCTAGAAAATTCTAGATACTAAAAACACAAAATGCTAATGAGATGAATTTAAAGCAATTAACTATCCTGAAGGTAAGTAGCTAATGGCAGCAATATATTACACATGCAAAAGGGAAAAGAAAAAAAGGTGGTCGTTTTGGCTCAGTGGATAGAACTGAGGGGCACATACCTTGGTCAGGGCTCATGCTGGAGGCAACCAATCGATGTGTTTCTCTCACATCGATATTTCTCTCTGTCCTACCCTCTTGTTTCCACTCTCTCTAAAAAAAATCAATGGAGCCAAAGCTGATTTGGCTCAGTGAATAGAGCATCAGCCTGCAGACTGAAGGGTCCCAGGTTTGATTCTGATTGGGGGCACATTCCTTGGTTGTGGGCACATCCCCAGTGGGGTGTGTGCAGGAGACAGCTGATCAATGTTTCATCAATGTTCCTGGCTCTCTCTCTCTCCCTTCCTCTCTGTAAAAAATCAGTAAAATAAAATAAAATAAAATAAAATAAATCAATGGAAAAATATCAAGTGAGGATTTAAAAAAAAAAAGTGTTCTCGCCCCACTAACAAACTGAGCATAATTGAATTTTTTATGCCTATGCCTACTGAATCAAGAGTTTTGTACCTAAAATAAGACAAATACCCTTCTTACCCACCCTTTTAAACATATAAGGACCATAACACAGAGAACATTATAATTAAGAAGTAATTTTTACATTAATTATTATCCCATAACACATAGAATATTACAATTTAGAAATAATTTTTACACATATTATCCATTTGAGTCTTATGACACTGTGGATTGGCTAGTATTCTTATCCTTTCTTAAATGAAGGAGCATCTCAGATTAACACATGCTATCTTTCTTTCATTTGGCTAAGAAGCAGATGTGAACTTGAGTGTGATTTTCATAGTCCTTACAAGAGACCATACACAATTAAAAATACAAGTACCAGCATTACTAAAACGACCTACATGTGAAAGCACCAAGAATTTACAAAGCACACATATAAGTCAGTCACATTATATTATAATCTTACTTTCCAAACTATAAGATGGCAACATCTATATATATATAAAGGTCTAAACAACCATTCAACCGGTAGCTATGATGTACACTGACCACCAGAAGGCAGACACTCAATGTACAGGCATGGAAACATAGAACAGCTAATGAATCTCAGAGGGAAGGAAGGAAGGGAGAGGGTGGGAAGAGATTAATCAAATATCTTATATGCATACTAGAGGCCCAGTGCACAGAGGTCCCTCAGCATGGTCTGTGGGGATAGGGCCGAAATCAGCAGTCCGACATCCCCTGAGGGGTCCTAGATTGCAAGAGGGCACAGGCCAGGCTGAGGGACCACACCAGTGTACAAATCCATGCACTGGGCCTCTAGTTTGTCTGTCTGTCTGTCTGTCTGTCTGTCTCTCTCTCTCTCTCTCTCTCTCTCCCTATATATATATATATATATATATATATATATATATATATATATATATAATATGACCATCCAACCAACTGTTCACATGGTAGTTATGACACGCAATGACCACCAGGGGGCAGATGCTTCAATCAGTCGAGGAAGGAGCCTGATTCCTTGCAAAATCAGCCATGGGTTAGGCTGCTCTGTCAGCCCCAAATATGCTTCACCCACACCCTGGACCCAGAGACCAGTTTCGGCCTGATCCCCACAGGTGAGGCTGAGGCAACCCACTGGTGCACAAATCTGTGCTTCGGGCCTCTAGTATAATATAAACACCATCCCAGAATCCTGTATTTACACCACTGATGCCACAGTTTTAAGATTTTTTTTAAGCCAAGAACCACTTATAAAATGCTTATCTCTAGAACTCGACTCACTTTTCAACAGTCAAAAATAGCTACTATTTTGCTTACACATTCTCAAAAGGGAGAAGCAGGAAGAGCAATCTACTCCCGAGCACCGACTACGGGTGAGGGAGAGGGATTCCAGGACACAGATGGCTCAGCTGCGTAGCCCCTCTCCCTCTCTTCCTCCCCTTGAAGAGGCTTACAGTTCCACCTAAAAACAGGGAAGTTCTGTTGCTAAACATCGACACTAGTGGAACAGTGTGTTTATTTCTGTGTAACGTACAGGTTTATTTTAAGAAGCAAAAAAAGCCAGGTCTGAAATAAGCAAATATCTTGAACTAGATATAATATCCTAGTTTGTGATTTAACTCTGAGATCTGATCTAAATAACAACTTTAAAAGGGCAAGATAATTTATTTCAGGGAAGCAAATAACCTTAGAAGACCCATCCTCTATGAGAGTTCCAAAAGAAGAAATACGCTTTTTATATATCTTGAGAATGTACTTTACTCAAACTTAAGATTCCATAAAGCAGGACTGTTCTCCTTCCTTATCCCTTCTCCACCCTCACCTCCAAAAAAGTGTCCTACCCTCTAGGAAGTCAAAGTTTAGCACACACGTGTCTAGCATGTTAGATGTTAGAAAACACTAGCATCTGGGGAGATTAAGTGATCAGAACAATGCTAGAACATAGTAAACACCACAAATGTTAGCTATCATTGTTCCCAAGAATCCACACACCCTGCTTTCCTCTCAGATGCAACCCCTCTCACTACACATTATTTGAACAGGAAAGTCCATAAAAATCTGTCTTTTGTTCTAAACAAATTTTCAGAGGTTGGGGATATGGTTCATAGTCTTCTCAAGACATGATACATATGCTTACTTATTCCTTTTAATAAGCAATCACTTCAAATATGCCTCATAAAGGTAAGAATATTAATGATATCCAGGTAAGGAATAAATTCACTTGTTGTAAAAGAAAACAAAACACAATGGGTTAGTTACCAGGACCCTGAAGGGGGAGGAGGGAAAAAATCCCATGACTTGAGAGGAATGAATCCCAAGTCTGGAGGTGAAGCTGCGGCCACCTAACACTTGCTGCAGCGCACACAGACAGCTGGACCCCGGAAACGAACAGTGTCCGTTCAAGATGCCTCCGGGATCAGCCCCCTTTGCTACCACTCACCACCGTTCACACACCGTCAATAACTCTGGTTGAAACCATTTTACTGTGGCTTAAAAAATCATTAAATTTTTTCCCCTTCTTATGAAATTATACCTTTCCATGAAAGAGATCTTACAAAGGGAACAGAAATTCAAAAGTTAAAGATTCAGCCCCATTCTTCCTGTATAAAAATAAGTGCTAAAAGCACAGAATTGTTTTTAATAATGAAAACTGATCTAAAGCAGTGACATACTGTCCCCGTGGCTAGGCGTTACTATTAAACCAGCAATTTCGTTTCTACCACCTTTGTGGACAAGATGGCTCATTTCTGAAGAGCTGTGTTATAGACAACCAGTTAGAGATGAATTTGAAAGGGAACACAGCTCCTGAATCCATAAAGGGCTCCTCATCTCAAATACAGCAAATATTTTAAGACTATAGGTCTTATAGGTTTAAGAAAATTGGGCCGAGACCGGTTTGGCTCAGTGGATGGAGCATTGGCCTGCGGACTGAGGGGTCCCGGATTCGATTCTGGTCAGGGGCATGTACCTTGGTTGCGGGCACATCCCCAGTGGGGGGTGTGCAGGAGGCGGCTGACCGATGTATCTCTCTCTCATAGTGTTTCTGACTCTCTGTCCCTCTCCCTTCCTCTCTGTGAAAAATCAATAAAATATTTTTGAAAAATGGGATGTTGAGTATCTTTAATATTGACATGCTATACGCAGGGAGAAAAAGATGTAATAAGACAAAAAAAATGGTGGGGGGCACATAATCTCCCAATTTAAACTCACAGAATCATTTGGAAGTATCCAAGCATCCCAGGTCCAATATCTACTTAAATAAAGGGTGGGAGTAGATAATTTATCAAGTGCTTGTACAATCCTGAAGAAAATTATATGTATTAACCCTCAGAGACTGGGTTTCTGGGTATTTGTATGAACCAACTCCTTTTCTTCCGACTCCAACTAAAACTGGTACAAAGAGCAAAGCAATCTATATGAAAAGCAAAAGGGGGTAACTCTCAGTTGTGATGCATGTGAATTTAGGTATTTGGGTCACAAATAGCTGGTACCACGGATAACCAAGTCTCATCATTTCAAATGTTTACTTGCCTGGTGCTATAGATGTGTTTGCACTGAACAAAAAATGTTACGTTTATTTGCAGGGAACAGGAAAACTGATAGCAAGTTTCACAGCAAATAGAGCCGTGGTTACTGGCAATAGCAATGCCATTGCCACAGCAAATGGTTAACCACATATTCACTCACACAGTAAAATGCCTCTGCGCTGCTGGTGAGTTTTCTAAGTGTCCTGCCAGAGGATGTTTTAAAACAGTGATTTTCATTACACAATCTTTTTCAGTAAACTATGGAGGGCCTTACATCAATGTCTTTGCTTTTTATCTACACGAAGTCACAGAAAAGTCAACACAAATCATATGGGACAAAGCGGTACCTCATGGTGTCTGGAGAATCGGGCCAGGCCTCAGCTCCTATCCTGCCAGAAGCTGGGCAAACATTTTGAGCAACCCTGGCTGTGAGGTCACGATGCTGACCTCACAAACAGGAATTCTGATGCTCGTCTAGGCTGCAATCACAGCACTTTAAGGAAAAACCAGAAGGCCCTGTATCCCTGGAATCTAGAGCTGATGACTCAAGAAATGTACCTTCTGGAGGAGAAACCAAGATGGCGGCATCGGTAAACACCTAAACTGCCGACTCGCACAACAATATCAAAACTACAACTAAAAGACAATGTGGACACCATCCAAAAACAGGAAAGCTGGCTGAGTGAGAAATTCTACAACTAGAAGGAAAGAGGAAAGCACACTGAGAATTAGAGGAGTTGCAAAAGGCTGAGGTACAGAGACACACGAGCGTGTGGAGAGGAAGGGTGGCTTGAGTGCATGGCTGGCTCTCTAAAGTGGGAGAGAGACAGAAGCTCCCGACTGCACTGAACTCCAGTTCCGGGCAAGTTTCTGGGAACCCAGATTAATTCAGGGAGAAACTGGACTGTCAGGAAGAGAAAGCACATCGAGACTCAGGGGAGATGCGGAGGCAGAGGTCTGGAGGCACCCTCATGCAGAGAGGACTGACTGCTGAGTGTACAGGCGGCTGAGTTTGCAACTGGGTTTCTAAAGCAGAAGGGAGACAGAAGCTCCCAACTGTGCTGAACTTCAGTTCCGGGTGAGATACTGGAACCCAGACTCATCCAGGGAGAGATTAGACCTTCTGGCAGCAGGTGAAACTCAGAGGTGCTTATTACTGAGGGACACTGAGACCCAGGGGCCTAATAGAGCAGGGCTGACAGGAAGCTAAGACTGTCAAGCCAAGCTCCATCCTGACATTCCAACCTATCCAAGCTGAGAACAGAGGCTTTTGCAATTTTGCAAGTCTTGTCCCATAAGGGTGTCTCCAGCACAGAAGTTCTCCCGACGTAGACACAGCTGATTCTCACAGCCAATTGGCCTGGAGGTCAATTTCTCCCAGTGATAACAATAACAATCAAGACTTAATTACAACAAGGCTGTACACACAGTCCACAAAGGGTTGCACCAGAAGTGTCCACCTCAGGTAACTGGAGAGGTGGAAATATTGGGCCATATAGGACACCTCGCACACAAAGCTACTCTACCAACTCAGGGAAGCAGCCAAAATGCGGAGACAAACAGATCACAAACGAAAGAAATGGAGGAAAGCAAATAACTGGATAGAGTTCAAAACCATGGTTATAAGGTTTTTTAAGAATTTCCTAGAAAAAATGGATATATTCAGCAAGACCCTCAAGGATATGAAAAAGGACCAAGAAATTAAGCATACACTGACTGAAATAAAAAATATTATACAGAGACCTAACAGCAGAATAGAGGAATGCAAGAATCAAGTCAAAGATATGAAATACAAAGAAGCAAAAAACACTCAACTGGGAAAGAAAAAAGAACCAAAAAATGTGAAGATAGTATAAGGAGCCTCGGGAACAACCTGAAGCGTACCAACATCAGAATTGTGGGGGTGCCAGAAGAAGAGAGAAAGCAAGATACTGAAAACCTATTTGAAGAAATAATGACTGAAAACTTTCCCCACCTGGTGAAAGAAATAGACATACAAGTCCAAGAAGCGCAGAGAACCCCAAACAAAAGGAATCCAAAGAAGACCACACCAAGACACATCATAATTAAAATACCAAGAGCAAAAGACAAAGAGAGAATATTAAAAGCAGCAAGAGAAAAATAGTTAATTACCTACAAGGGAGTATCCATACAATGGTCAGCTGATTTCTCAACAGAAATTATGCAGGCCAGACTGAAGTGGCAAGAAATATTCAAAGTGATAAATAGTAAGAACCTACAACAAAGATTACTCTACCCAGCAAAGCTATCATTCAGAATTGAAGGTCAGATAAAGAGCTTCATGGATAAGAAAAAAATGAAAGGAGTTCATCAACACCAAGCCAGTATTATATGAAATGATGAAAGGTATTCTTTTTCTTTTTAATATATTTTATTGATTTTTTTTTTTTTTTTACAGAGAGGAAGGGAGAGGGATAGAAAGTCAGAAACATCGATGAGAGAGAGACATCGACCAGCTGCCTCTTGCACGCCCCACACTGGAGATGTGCCCACAACCAAGGTACATGCCCCTGACCGGAATGGAACCTGGGACCCTTCAGTCCGCAGGCCGATACTCTATCCACTGAGCCAAACCAGTTTTGGCTGAAAGGTATTCTTTAAGAAGAGGAAGAAGAAGAAAAAAAAAGGTAAAGATAAAAATTATGAACCATAAATACTTATCTATCAATAAGTGAATCTAATAATCAAGTGAACTGAAAATCTGATGAACAGAATAAATGGGTGAATATAATAGAATCAGGGGCATAGGACAATTCTCAGGAGGAAAGGGATAAGAAGGGTGCAGGGAGAGTCTAGACAAAAATCGTACACCTATGAATGAGGGGGAGTAAGGGCAGAGAGAGAGGTGAGAGCTGGGTGGAGGGGAGCTTATGAGAGGAAAAAAGAGCAACAATTGTAATAATCTGAACAATAAAGATTTATTACATTTAAAGAAAGAAAAGAAATTTACCTTCTCTCCCAACAAATGACCCTCTTATCGCATATCAGCAGCGTTTTCCCCACTGCTGGCCTGGAAAGCAATGCAGGTAAGCAGAGAACAGCACATCCACCTAAGAACTCGGCTCTCTGCCAGGAATGTGTTTTTATATCTTTCACATTTGCAAGTTTTCATTTGGAAACACCTTTTCTTAGCATTCTCTCCTTGAAAATTAAGCTATATTTAAGAGGTCTGAAAACTAAGTAGGAAGTAGTCAGAAAGTTAAAATATTACCCCTGCCTTGCCATTCTAATATACCACAAATGTTACCAGTCTCAATGTTTATTGTTTGCTAAGTGTGAGGATTATGATGTGTAAGCAAGAAGTTAATTTCAAAATGCCAAAAGTGCGAACCTCAACATGGCTCTGCAATAGTCCATCTTTGCTGAGAAAAAGCAAAATCGCCAGATGCTATTATTATTGTTGTTTTCCCCTCCTCCCTAGTTGTGGCATTTGCAAGCCAGCATAAAATAAGAATTAGTGAAATTTTCTTAACATTTCTAAGTAATAAAAATTCTGAAATCAGAAGGAAATATATAATAGAGGATTAATAATAATCATCACCAGGTGCTGGGATTACTGTTAGTTTTTATATCGTCTTTGGGAGTTTTTTTGGGGGGGTTCTCAAATTTTATCTAATAAATAACTACAATTTCGTAAACAGAAAAAGAAAAAAAGTAATGATTTTTGAGCCACAATAAAATGGCTTCTTCAACCAGAGAGTTAGGAAGCAGACTCTCCTGGACTGCTTTCTTTATTTTCTTTTTTTTTTTTCTTTCTCAATATTTCTTTTGTAATTGATTTTTAAAGAGAAAAGAGGGAAAAGAGACAAACATTGCAGTGAAAGTGAAATGTCCATAGGCTGTCTTCTGCACGCCCCTTACTAAGGGTCGACCCCGCAAGCTGGGTAGGTGCCCTGACCTGGGCGCGGGAAGATGCCCAACCAACTGAGCCACACTGGCCAGCGAGCGCTCTACTGGGCAGCTTCCTATGTAGGAACGTAAATGCGGCACAAGGCCAGGATGAGGCGTGGATACGCATGCGCAGTAGGTAAGCTGTTCACCAAGCCCTCTAACAGGCTACTTTCCCTGCTCTCTCTGCGGCTCAGTGTAGCCACGTGACTGAGTTTTAGCCAATGAAATGAGAGGAGCGTGTGAAATGTGCACTTCTAGGCCCAGCCACAAGGTCTTCCCACGTGCAATCCCACCGGGCTGTAGGCCCTTTGGCCGGAGGAAGACAAGCCAGGCAAGTTTCAAAAGCGTGGATTGAAGACGGTGGGGTCATAACGTGGAAGAAGCCTGAATCCCATCTCCCCATTCCCGCAGCAGGAAAAATGTACCCTGGACTTTTCCAAAACTGAAAATAACTTTCACCTGTAAGGCACTAACATTAGTGGGGTTTGACACAGCAGCTAGCGTGTGTTTGCCCTAATATACAGTGGCAAAAAGATAATAAAAACTTTGGAGTTTTGCCAAAACCGGTTTGGCTCAGTGGACAGAGAGTCGGCCTGCAGACTGAAGGGTCCCGGGTTCTATTCCCCTCAAGGGCATGTACCTTGGTTGCAGGCACATCCTCATTGGGGGGCGTGCGGAGGCGGCTGATGGATGTCTCTCTCTCATCGATGTTTCTGACTCTCTATCCCTTCTCCCTTCCTCTCTGTGAAAAATCAATAAAATATATATTTAAAAAAAAACACAACTTTGGAGTATTGCAATCATCTTGGATAAGTAAACTGATCAAAGAAACTTTTGGGATAAGCAGCTGAGCCAGAAATGCTTCTTAGCAAAAAAAACAACAACATAATTACACGAGGAACAAGTAAAAGTACCACAGCCAATTAACGTACATAAGAAAACTAGTGATGAGTGATCACTATTCAAATTAGGTGATGGCACTGTTCCCTCTACTTTTGTTAACATCGTTCACACAAAAAATGTATCGTAAAAGGTAATTTAGTAAAATCCAAACCACACTGCCTTCTCAACCCCTCACCACCTAAAAAACGCTTAAGCAATTTACAGAAATAAGAGGTTCCTCAAAACAAGCAGTTCCCCAAAACAAGCATCATGTAAATTATGGTCAAATAAAAAGGAATAGTATTCCCCATAATTCTTCAGGGTTTGTTTTTATTTATTTTACTCTCACCATTAAAAAAAAAAATGTGTGTGGCTTAAAAAACACATACACAAATAATGTATAAGAGAGCGAGGAAAGGAACACCAGGATTCTGTACCAGCTGGATGACCTCAACCAAGTGCACAACCGCCGCCCGGACCTCCACAGTCTCATCTACAACCTGAGGATATTGGTCGGATACGATCCATTTCTAACTCCATCCTTTGGTGCTGCCACCACTGTTTTGGATTTCAAATCAAAACCCAAGTGGGAGGGCAAGGATTCAAAAGTGAAAGGGAGGCGATTAAATGCGGCAGCCGGTAAGCAGAGTCCTCTGCCATCCGTGCAGCACGAACCGATAAGATCAGCTTCCCCATCCATCACCTGGCACTCTCTCCACCGCATGATCCCAGCAAATCACGCTCCACACTCCACCCCAGTTCCCTCCGGGCCCACTCTGTCCCATCAGCAACACAAACAGGCTCCTTTATTTACTACCTCCGGAAATTCTGTGGGGAGGCACGGGAGAGTGGAAGAATTGGCAGGAAGGAGTTTCACACTGGGCCTCCAGGAACAGGGAGGGCTGTTGCTGCAGTGGAGGGGACCCCCGGGGAAATCCAGCAACAGGCAGGCGAAGAGACTTACCTGTAAACAACGGCGCTCTGAGGCGTCTGAACCCCCTTTCTAACGTGCTATATGTCCATGAGCTTGGGAGCCAGAGGGAAAGGGAAAGAAGTGCTGAGAGTAACGGAAGTCTAGTTTGAGAGAAAGAGGTTTCTGAAGCTGATTTTCGAGCCGAGCGAAAGAGAAATGGAAAGGCTGGGTTCTGATATCATGTTCCTGAGTTTGGGGAGGTTCATTCACAGCCTGCTCCTGTCCCCTGAAGTCATGGTTATGTAAGTGTCTGTTGTATGCTGTGTCACTTGCTGTCCCCCACCCCCAACACACGGAGACGCAGCAATGAAACCTGAGCGCGTCTGCCTCGGCCACTGAAAACATTACACAACATTCTGGTAGCTTTCCAAACGGACTTGCGTTTCCACCAGAAAAAGGCAAAAGCTATTCGATTTTTCCCTCCTTTCAGTTTCATTCACAGGCATATTTCTGCATATACAGAAAAGACTGAAGGAAACATAACACATGTCTCAGAAAAACCGGGAGGAGTGTTTGCATGCTTTCTTCAATTCGTTTCTAAGTCCAACATGAAACATTTTAACTTCACAGAAGACTGTCAAAACCTAACTGATAGCTGAGACCGGTTTGGCTGAGTGGATAGAGCGTCGGCTTGCGGACTGAAAGGTCCCAGGTTTGATTCCAGTTGGGGACATGTACCTTGCTTGTGGGCACATCTCCACTGTGGGGTGTGCAGGAGGCAGCTGATGGGTGTCTCTCTCTCATCGATGTTTCTGACTTTCTATCTCTCTCCCTTCCTCTCTGGAAAAAATCAATAGAATATATTTTTAAAAATAAAATAAAATAAAATGAAAATCTTAAAAAAAAAAAAAAACTGATAGCTGATAGGCCTGCAGGGGACCAAGTTAAACACATCTCATAGCCTAGCGGTCCTGAGCTTACTGTCCAGAGGTGGGAAGCGCACCATTATGCCAGGTCGGCGAATGAACTGTTTCTACACCCAAAGCCCATATCCCTTTATTTCCTTTCTCAGGAATGGACTCTAAAAGAGTACAAGTAGCTGCATCTCCTCACAGGGTCCTTTCCTGACTCCACTTCCTGCCCCGTCACCTCCTCCTCTGGACTCCCCTAGCCACTGTGCAGTCTTCTATTATGGAACAATGAATCATACTCACTCCCATCTTGTTTGCATACCATGCTGTGACTAAGTCCCTCGTGGTCAGGGATGAGATTTCTCTTTGCATCCAAAAGACCTAGACAAGTATCTGGTACACACCAAGCGTTCTAAAAAGTTCTGAAGTGACTCAGTATCCGAACGAGAACCTGTCAAATGATGCACTACTGCTATTTCAATCTAGAGCAACAAGTAACTGGAACTCACCCTCTAAGCACTTGATGAACGTGACAGCATTAAAGGATTTCCAAACCATGGAGTCTCCTTTTGAAAGTAGGCCAATGCAGCTATAGGCAAACTGCTCAATTACTACCTCCAGCGAGTGGTATGCAAGAGCTGTAAGTCTCAAATTATATCATTACCTTTCCTGGCACTCCTTATACTCTCCTAGAAGAGCTCGGTCTGATGGAAATATAATGCGAGGCAAATGTGTAATTTAGATTTGGCTACTAACCATGCTTTAAAACATTAGAAACAGCTGAAGTGAGTAACATTTTATTTAATCCAATTTATCCAAAATATCACCTCACAATGTAATCAATATGAAAATTATTAATGAGCTACTTCACATTCTTTCCTCATACTAGGTCAATGAAATCCCTTGTGTACTTTATTACTTGGAGCACATCTCAACTTGGACTTGCCACATTTCTCATGCTCCACAGCCACATGTGGCTGGCTGGTGGCTACTGCACTGTGCAGTGCAGGTCTAGAATACACGTTTAAGGCAGCATAGGAGAAGTAGCTCTCGGCACTCCCCTGCCAGCCTGATTGATGCCTAACTGCTCCCCTGCAAAAAAAAAAAAAAAAAAAAAAAAAAAGCTCTCAGGTTGGCATTGATGATAAACTTACTAATCAGATACCCCAAAGCCCCCTGGGTAGGCAATATTTGTCTTCCCTGCATCATTACAACACATAAATGAGGAAAAGAGCACAAAAACCCTGGCATATATAAAAGTGAATAATTTTACTCCTCTGAAGAGAACAAGGGAAGAGATAGCATTCACAGTAAGAGGGCTATTGGATGGGCTACATCTGAAGAAGCCTCGCTTCTATAGCACAAGGCCCAGGAAAATTTGACAGCTCACCGCCAGGAGTTTGAAAATACGCCCACACAAAACTCAAAGCAAAGTGCGGAGATTGAGTTACAGATGAAAATTTAATAAGTATGTCTCAAGATACCAGAAAGGAGCCCGAGAGAGACTGGCAGACGAAAGGCCAATAGAGCAGGCGGCAGCATTTCAAGCACAAAGAAGGGAGGGAGAGCTGAAACCGGTTTGGCTCAATGGATAGAGTGTCAGCCTGCGGACTGAGGGGTCCCAGGTTCGATTCTGGTCAGGGGCATGTATCCTGGTTGCGGGCATGTCCCCAGTGGGGGGGTGCAGGAGGCGGCTGGTCGATGTCTCTCTCTCATCGATGTTTCTGGCTCTCTATCTCTCTCCCTTCCTCTCTGTAAAAAATCAATAAAAATATATTTTTTAAATAAAGGAGAGAGGGAGAGCACAATTCTACTGAAGCTTTTGCTGTCTTTCCAATGGCAGGAAACCAATCCCACGTGATAAGAGCATGTGGAAAGACAGGCTTGGGGACTAGAGGGAAACCTGCAGGAGAGAGACATAATGGGTATGACTTTGGTATCAGCTATTCGTGTGTGTTTGTTTTGATTTTTTTTTTTTAAGTTATATGTTTCTTACTAATCAGATACCCTTCCCCCACCCTAAACCTTTGGGGAATTGCCTTTGACTATAACATGTAAGACCAGGGAAGAAAGAGCACTCACTGTCCCAACATTTTAACATCTGGGAAACCAGTTAGTCTGAATAAAGACACAGACTACTCCATGGGGGATGGAAAGGAAAGCACCTCCGGGACAGAGTATCTGTCAAGCACATGAGTGGTTGGTCAAAGTGACAAGAGCCACCTAAGGTCATCATTCATCATCATTCTGGCCTCAGAAGCTTGCCCCTGAACATGGAGAAAATGTGTGTGATGTCACCACACAGTTTAGGGCATGGGCCACCGATGGACCATTGCTCCAAGTGAGTGTCGTAATAAGTGAGAAAAACTAGAGAGAAGAGCAAAGTGGAGGAGGGGGAGAGCACGGGGACTGGAGCCATTGGTTTTCAACAAGTGGTTGGTTTAAAGCGAGGGTGGGGAACCTTTTTTCTGCCAAGGGCCATTTGGATATTTATAACATCATTGGAGGAACATATAAAATGACCAACTTAAACATTAGCCTGCTATATTTGGCCAAACATATAGTTAACTCACCCCTAATGCCTTGGCAGGGCCAGACCAAATGATTTTGATTTTGAGGGTCTTATACGGCATATGGGCCGGACATTCCCCATCCCTGGTTTAAAGGGTAACATTAAAATCTTATACAAGGGCCTGGTCAGCGTGGCTCAGTGGTTGTTGAGCATCGACCTATGAACCAGGAGGTTCAGGGCACATGCCCTGATTGTGGGCTCCATCCCCAGTGGGGAGCATGCAGGAGGCAAATGATCAATGATTCTCACTCATCATTGATGTTTCTCTCTCTCTCTCCCTCTCCCTTCCTTTCTGAAATAAATAAATATATATATATATATACATATATAGATGTGTATATATATATTAATCTTACACATGGAAGATGAGTCTGCTAAGGCTGGTGATTATGACGATAAAAGGGCAAATTCCAATGTCTTCATCCCACCATCTCCAGCAGTACATTCCAAGACTGGGAAATAATGAAAGGATGAGCAAGGGGAAAAGGTCTAGCCCTGTCAGAAATAAACGTATAGTACACAGAAAGTGAATGAGAGCAATTTTCTGAGTGGAAAGAAACAAAAAGAGAGTCCATCTTCCAGAGAGCTGACTGTCCTTCCAAGGGGTATGCCTAAAAGGGTGGAGCAAATATGTTCAGGAGGCCAGAGCATCTGGAAATAGTGGTGGGGTTTTTTTGTTGGCGGTGTTTTTTTTTTAATTGATTTCAGAAAGAAAGGGAAAAGGAGAGAGAGAGAAAAAAACATCAATCATGAGAGGAAATCACTGATTGGCTGCCTCCTGCACGTCTGACCAAGCCCACAGCTCAGGCTTGTGGCCTTGACAAGGAATCAAACCCGAACACTTCAGTCCATGGGCCGATGCTCTATCCACTGAGCCAAACCGGCTAGGGCAGTGGTCAGCAAACTCATTCGTCAACAGAGCCAAATATCAACAGGACAACGACTGAAATTTCTTTTGAGAGATGAAAACCAACTTCTACACTCGGGCCATGAAGTTTCAATCGCACTGTACGTGTGCATTCGCACATGGCATTTTGTGGAAGAGCCACACTCAAGGGGTCAAAGAGCCGCATATGGCTCGAGAGCCATGGTTGCCGACCACTGGGCTAGGGGGCAAGGCAGCATTCTTGTGTAGCTTGAAAAGCACCAGCACTCTCCTGTCCTAACTGGTCTGGCTCAGTAGATACAGCGTCCCCCTTCAGGCTCAAGGGTCCCGGGTTCAATTCTGGTCAAGGGCATGTCCTTAGTTGTGGGCACATCCCCAGTGGGGTTGTGTGCAGGAAGCAGCTGATTAATGTTTCTCTCTCATCGATGTTTATAACTCTATCACTCTCCCTTCCTCTCTGGAAAAAAAATCAATAAAATAATATTTTTAAAAAAAGAAAGAAAGAAAAGCACCAGCATTCTCCAAGGACCACCTGGCTAAAGAAACAGAACCTCGGGAGGAGTGAAAGTTATTCTGCACGGCCTTTGATAAACTGACAGCACCTGGTAATAACACACTGTTGTACTGCTAAATGGACACATTTCACCAGCCATTATAAAGCAAGACACAAAATAATAAAATCAGTCCAAGGACGGGAAGAGAAGACCTGAGGGAAAATGTAAACAGACACCAAACCAACTGAACTATGGCACCCCCTGTCAATCTTTCCATTCAGTCCCACATCCCTCCATCAGGTTTATTCCCTTGTTTTACAGGATTTACTTACACGAATTCCAAAGAGCCATGTGCCTTTTCTTCAAAAACATGGCCCTCGCCAAGACCGGTTTGGCTCAGTGGATAGAGCGTCGGCCTGTGGACTGAAGGGTCCCAGGTTCGATTCCGGTCAAGGGCATGTACCTAGGTTTCAAGCACAACTCCAGTAGGGGGCGTGCAGGAGGCAGCTGATCCATGTCTCTCTCTCATGGATGTTTCTAACTTTCTGTCCCCCTCCCTTTCTCTCTGTAAAAAATCAATAAAATATATATTTTTAAAAAAACATGGCCCTCACCGTCCTCCCTTACCAGGGGCCATCCTTTATTTTAATTTCATATCTGTGTGCCTTTCAAATGGTTCATTACTGAACCAGGGTGTATTGAATATGAAAGCCGTGCTAACTATCCTTTTTTAATTCCACTGTCAAGAATATTCATAAACACTGATATTTCCTCAAAGGTTTCCACCCCTGGGAACCTGCCAAGCGTTGGCTCCCATCTATCCAGGCCCTACAGCTGTCATCACTCCGGACTCATAAGAAAAGCACTCACTGTGAAATGCCCTCCAAAAAATGTCAGGGAGACTCCAGGAAGCAGAACCCTGGCTCTTCCTTAGCCTTCTGTCACCTCATTGTTCTAAAGCACCACTGAGACCGATTTCCACCGATATTTATCTACATATGAAAGTATTTATTGCGTCCACAATACAGGATACAAGTTCTTAAGTAGGCCAGACTCAAACAGCTTTAAAAGCAACTGAACAATTAAAAAACAACAAACCGTTGCCAAAACTGGTTTGGCTCAGTGGATAGAGCATCTGCTTGTGGACTGAAAGGTCCCAGGTTCGATGCCAGTCAAGGGCATGTACCTTGGTTGCAGGCACATCTCCAGTAGAGGACGTGCAAAGGCAACTGATGGATGTTTCTCTCTCATCCATGTTTCTAGCTCTCTATCCCTCTGCCTTCCGCTCTATAGAAAATCAATAAAAATATGTAAAACACACACACACACACACACACACACACACACACACCCTGCATTCTCCAGCAAAGATGAAGTACAAAAGATGGAAGATAAGCAAATAGCGCCGTCGTTGTTTACAAAGAACAATGTAAAAGGCCATCTTAGACACTAAAGGACCGACACAAGCCAGGAAGGGCAGAAAATTAATTGGCTCCTTAATTCAAATGGTGTTTACAAGAAGTGGTATTTCCAATTTCTAACTTAACAAAGCAATTTATGAAGTCGGCCTACCAACCTTAAGGGCTGATTTGAGAATATCATATGATAAGATACTGAGAAAGCTTTACCACATCTTTCTATCTAAGTCAGAAGTTAAAATTTTTTAAATGTATATATAAATATATTTATTTATTTATTTATTTCAGAAAGGAAGGAAGAGGGAGATAGAGATAAGAAACATCAATGATGAAAGAGAATCATTGATTGGCTGCCTCTTGCACACTCCACACTGGGGATTGAGCCCACAACCAGGGCATGTGCCCTGGCCAGAAATTGAACTATGACCTCCTGGTTCATAGCTTGACACTCAACCACTGAACCATGCTGACCAGGCTCAGAAATAAAAATTGTAAGTAAGTAAAGACTCAAGTTTAGGATGTTTGCTGAATGAAGTCAGAACAGGGTATAAATAGATAAGACCTAACCCTTTGAAAAATTACTTTGGTGCTTGAAAATTACATTTTTAAAATTTAGAGTGTGTATGACATAATACAGAATGCAAGCTGTACACCGAGTTTCAAAGTCCACAGCACTTTTAAAAAGGAGGAGGAGGAGGAGGAGGAGGAGGAGGTTTTAAAAAGCAGAAACCCAGTGGAAGCAAAGTGAGCTGGAGCATTAGACAAGTTTTTAGAACTCTGTGCCATGGTGCAAACTGCCTGCAACCAGGAACATCTTCATTCAGCCCAGTCTGAGTGAAGAGTTATTTTCTATTCCTGCTACTTAGCTCTATGCAAAGAAAACAAGCAAACCAGCCCTGGCTGGTTTGGCTCAGTGAATACAACAGACCAGGTCCCAGGTTCGATTCCTGGTCAGGGGCGCATGCCTGAGTTGCAGGCCCAATCCCCAGTGGGGGGCGTGCAGGAGGTGGCCAATCAATGATTCTCTCTCATCATTGATATTTCTATCTCTTTCCGTCTCCCTTTCTCTCTGACATCAATAATATATAAGCATCCTCCTAAAGTTCTCCCATCTGCAAAAGAACTGAAAAAGGGATAGGGAGAGAGCCATGAAAAGCCGAATAACTGGAGCTATTTTGCTCATTTACACAAGTTTTTATAAAACCAAGTTGGCTTTGTAATTCTACTGCCACCAGCTTAAGATGGATCTTAAAAGGTACTGAAGTGACTAAGCCTGGTATCTCCCAGAAGAACTTAATAGGTCAATAGCAGTCAATTATACTAATGTGTAAAAAAGGAGCAAATGCGCTTAATATAGCATGATGGAATTTTAGACTCAGAAGAGACCTTGGCTATCTAGTTCAACTTCCTCATTTTACCACCGAGGAAAACACTTCTAAAAAGTGAAATCATGCCCTAGCCAGTCCACATACAGAAGGTGCCGCAGGTGCGGTTAGATAGATATAGATGTACAGTGAAATCACTTGTTAGGGCTGCAGTTACTTAAAACAGACTAGGACTTAAACCCCAACCTCCAAACGAAAGACTCCTGACCTACATAAAACATGCTGATGAGTAAAAGTTTCTGATCTGCCCACACGGAAAGCAAACACATACCAACTGTTTGTTCTGAGCCAGAAAGGGGCACCAAGAAAACGCACACAAGAATCAATTACTTTCCTGTTGGTTCTTTTCTCTTTATAAAAGCATTCTTATTTTCACTTCGCAAATGAGCAAATTTAAGAGTTGCTACAGGCCCGGTCCCCACCCTCTCTCTCCCTCAGAGAGGTCCTTTTTTCCCCTCTGAGTGATGTACATTTATTGAGGCCCCTGCACCCAAGGATTACTAGTCTTTAGAGCCAACAGAAAAAATACCCACATTTCTATTTTCACAGTTACCTACTGAAGGATACTTGGCTATTTCAAGAGAAGATAACACTCAACTAAATTTACTCATGAGTCCCTAGGATAGTTTTCTACACAGCCACCCTCACACACTGTAAATGGAAACTAGAAATCGGTTTCATTTGGCCCTAGCCAGCTTGGCTCATTGGATAGAGTGTCAGCCCTGGGACTGAAGGGTCCCGGGTTCCATCCAGGTCAAGGGCAGGTACCTTGGTTGCAGACTTGATTTGGGGCACATGCAGAAGGCAATTGATGTGTCTCTCTCACATCTATGTTTCTCTCTTTTTTCCCCCCTTTCCTTCCACTCACTCTAAAAATCGATGGAAAAAAATATCCTCAGGTAAGGATTAACAAAAACATAACAGAAATTGTTTTCATTTGGATCTTAATATCCAACTTCATTGTTGGTTCTTTTTTAGCTGTTTGGTAATCTACAGACACACAACAGGTTCTACCTTAGAAAGACCCCCCTCCCCCTCCACACCCACACCTCTGTCATTAAGCTGTGGAAAATAAAATTGACAAACATACTAAAGGGCCGGAAATCTGGCAAGGCACAAGTTCTGACATGAGGATCACGAGTTGTTTTTCCATGCTGAATATTTAACTTCTCATAAATTACATGTTCTTCAGTGACAACTGTTCGTTTAAAATATGGCCTCGCCCTAGCCGGTTTGGCTCAGCAGATAGAGAGTCAACCTATGGACTGAAGGGTCCGGTTTCAATTCTAGTCAAGGGCATATGCCCAGATTTAGGACTTGATCCCCAGAAGACATACAGGAGGCAACCAGTTAATGATTCGCTCTCATAATTGATGTTTCTATCTCTCTCTCCCTCTCCCTTCCTCTCTGAAATCAATAAAAAAATATATTATTAAAAAAAAAATAGCTGAAACAGGTTTGACTCGGTGGATAGAGCGTCAGCCTGGGGACTGAGGGGTTCCAGGTTCAATTCCAGTCAAAGGCATGTATCTTGGTTGCGGGCACATCCTCTGTAGGGAGCGTGCAGGAGGCAGCTGATCGATGTCTCTCTCATCGATGTTTCTGACTCTATCCCTCTCCCTTCCCTCTCTGTAAAAAATCAATAAAAATATATATTTTAAAAATAAATAAATAAATAAATAAAATATGCCCTTCAGTACGGCAAGGGACTACTACTCAAATTAACTTTCTAAACCATGGCAGAAAGAATAGTTTTCATTTCCCATGGTAACAGAAGTGGGTTTTCTCCACATTCTAACTTAAATGAAAGAAGAAAAATTAAAGTGTTCATTCCTTTAGTATAGATGTACAGTGAAATCACTTGTTGGGGCTTGTGAAGTCAGGAAAATACAGGGATTAAAGGAAAAGAAAAAGAAGAGTTCTAACATGTACTCAGTTTTACATAAATTCATTTAATCATCCTAAAGAGTATAGGAAGTAGCCACCATCCCCAATTTATAGGTCAGAAAACAGCTCCAAAAGGTTGAACAGTTTACACAAGGTCTTCCACACAGTAATAAATAAAGCTGGACTTTCTGTCGGGCAAAGGACTGCATTCTTAGTCTTCACCTCACTTCCATCAATAGCCCTGGGTTCCCCAAGAGCAGAATGAGTGTCTGTTTTACTCAACTTTGTATCCCCAAACATCAGAGCCAGTGCTTCCCTACAGTAGGTACTCAATATATGCTGGCAAATATATGAATTAAAAGAAAACTGATAGCCCTAGCTGGTTTGGCTCAGTGGATAAAGCATCGGCCTTCGAACTGAAGGGTTCCAGGTTCGATTCCAGTCAAGGGCACATGCCCAGGTTGCAGGGCTTGATCCCCAGCAGGGGGCAGACAGGAGGCAGCCAATCAATGATTCTCACTCATTATTGGTGTTTCTATCCCTCTCTCACCCTTTCTCTATGAAATCAATAAAAACGTATTTTACAAAATAAAAGAGAATGGATAAACTCAACAACAAAACAACCAACCAGATTCAAACTTGACAAAAGATTTAAATGGGCATTTTATTCCAAAGCTATATAAATGGCCCATAAGCACATGAAAAGATGCTCAACATCATTAATCATTTTTTAAAAATGTAAGTAAAAACTACACAAAGAATACCAGCTCACAATCATTAGGATAACTGCAATTAAAAAATAAAATAAAAATAAAGAAAGAAAGTAAGTGTTGGCAGGGGATATTGAGAAAGTGGAACCCTTGTACACTGTTGGGAATATAAAATGATACAGTCACTGTAGAAAACAGCATGGCAGGTCCTTAAAAAATTAAAAAGAATTACCATACGATTCAACAATTCCACTTCTGGGTATATGCCCAAAAGAATTGAAAGCAGTATCTCAAAGTGATATTTGTACACCCATGTTCATAACAACATTATTCACAATAGCTAAAACATTGAAGCACTGAACAGATGAATGGATTAGCAAAATATGGCATATGCATACAATGGATTATTATTATATTCAGCCTTAAAAAGGAAGGAAATTCTGCAATGGAATACTACTAGGTCATAAAAAATAACAAAATCTTACCATTTGGGAGGACATATTCTAAAGTACTAAAATGATTTTCTTGCCCTAATCGGTTTGACTCAGTGGATAGAGCATCGGCCTGCACACTAAAGGGTCCCACGTTCGTTTCTGTTAAGGGACATATACTTTGGTTGTGGGCATATCCTCACTGGGAGGTGTGCAAGAGGCAGCTGATTGATGTTTCTCTCTCACTGATGTTTCTAACTCTCTCCCTTCCTATCTGTAAAAAATCAATAAAATATATTTAAAAATAAAAAAGAATAAAATTATATTCTCTACATAGAATTATGAATAATTTGCTTTTTTTCTGTGGGTGTTTTTTATGGTGTAGTTTATCCTTATGCATTGAACCCACATATTATAAGATAACTTACATACGTTATGAAAATGTAAGGGTCACTTGAATTGTAAATTATAAGGAAAAAAATAAATCCTGAGAACCTCAAAGAAAAATAATAATTTCACTAGAAAACTAAAATCTAAACTTAACTCTAATACTAGATTCTCAGTGGAATACCTAAGCTAGCCACATGTGCCTTACAAGAAAAATTATCAATATGGCTTCATGTGATACACCCATGTATGAGACTTAATGATAAAAGTTTTATTTCACAGAGGCTGTAAAAAAAAAAAAATTACCTTGCCTACAAAGTTTATTTATTTTATAGTCTGGGAAAAAAATTGAAATCGGTTCCTTACTGCCTTAGGTATTAGAATATAATATCTCTAATAAGAAATCATTCTGTGGAGGTGCCCTGGACAGTATTGCTAAGTGGTTAGAGAGTTCGATTCCCGGTCAAGGGCACATATGTAAGTTGCAGGTTCAATTCCCAGCCCTGATGTCTCTCTCTATCCCCACCCTCCACCTCTCTCTTCCCTTCCCCTTTCTCATAGAAATAAATGGGGAAAAATAACTTTGGGGAAGAATTAACAACAACAAAATGAGAAATCATTTATCCTGCCCTGACCAGTTTGGCTCAGTGGATACAGTGTAGGCCTGTGGGCTGAAGGGTCCCGGGTTTGATTCCAGTCAAGGGCAAGTACCTTGGTTGCGGGCACATTCCCAGTGGGGGGTGTGCAGGAGGCGGCTGATCGATGTTTCTCTCTTATCAATGTTTCTGACTTTCTATTCCTCTCCCTTCCTCTCTGTAAAAAAAAATCAATAAAATATATTTTAAAAAAAGAAAGAAAGAAATTATTCATCCTATGGAGGAAATCAGTTACAGAGAGAATGCGGGAGGTCAAAAGATTTGATTACAAGATATTTAGGAAAGAACTCTAATACCTCTTATTCTGAGAGAGAAAAGATACGCCAAATATTTCAGTGCACTACTTGACTAGGAATTTGTAGAATCAGAAAACAAACATTAAAGTTGTCTTCCTGTTATATGTCCTTTATACACCAAACCCCAGATTCCAGGTGGTATGCACCCCGAACATCTGATTGTTAGGCTCTTAACTTCCGAGGAGACACAGTAAATCAAGGGCTTGGCAATTTTAAGTGTAAAAAATTGGGCAGAGTTAAAACTGGGATCTAATCCAAGCTATACTTAGATGTATGTAAACGAAGGAGAACACAAATATCACAACTCCTTAATTCAAGCCGAAAGCAGATTAGACCTTCTGCCTCTCTAAAACATTAGGGCCTAAGAAAGTCTCTCTGTAATCTCATTCAAATTCCTGAGAAGAGGTGGATGAGAATGCGTTTGTTTCCCCGGGGAAAGACATACCAGAGGAGGTTCCCGACAGGGGTCCTGTAACAGGGCTACTTCCTCTTTCCTAATATTCTGCAGAGAAAACTTGCAAGATTTTGTTGCTGAACCACAATAACAGAGTCAAAAGACGGACCCACCCATTGAGTTAGTGTGAGTGGAATCTGTCCTCCTGGAACTGCCAGATGGAGATTGAAAAAAAAAAAAAAAAAAGTTCTGTACTAATTATGGCCAAGATTCCTTGGTATTTAGTGCCAGGGCCAGGATATTAACCCAGATGTCCTAGCCAAATGCAAGGTTGGTTAAGTCTGCCAAACCTATCAAAAGAAAAGAAGGAATCTGAAGAGGTCACTCTTGAAATTCTTGTGTAGTACCATCAGTCAATATGGTTTCCCTTAAAAGTGCATTGTAGCTCAAATGCTGATTTAAAGCATATGGGTTCTTTGAGTTCTATCTACATGGAAAACATACACTACACATATTAAAAGATATATAAGATGCTATAGTAAATTAAAGCCTCCCTAAATAAAAATCTTTTTTTTTTTTTTTAATTCATATCCAGGGTGATCCTGCCACTGCTTTCCAATTAAGATTTAGGAGACCTCCCTAACCAGTTTGGCCTGCGGACTGAAGGTTCCTGGTTCATTTCTGGTCAAGGGTACACGCCCGGGTTGCAGGCTCGATCCCCAGTGTGGAGGGTGCATCAGTGATTCAGCCAATCAATGATTCTCATCACTGATGTTTCTATCTCTCTCTCCCTCTCCCTTCCTTCTGAAATCAATAAAAATATATTTTTTAAAAAAGAGATTTAGGAGACCAACATGAAGATTTATGTTAAACATAAATTTTGAACCAAGGAACTTTTTTTGAGGCTGAAAAGGGAAGACTTGGTAGCCAGGAGCACAATTCCAGAAAAAAGCTATATGTGTAAGTATCAGTTACAAGGCCTCCCGAGGTTGAGCAAAGGTCCTGCACACAAATAGAAGAAAGTATACACCCAAAGCAAGTCTGAACATCAAGTACTGAAGATCCGAAAATTCTACTGCCAACATATTCTGTGCGTTGCTTAGCATAACATAAACTCGAGTTTGATTTCTAGCTCTGTATTCATTGGATATATGGCCTTTTAGTAAGTTAGTAAAATTCTTTAGGCCTCAGTTTTCCTATCTTTAAGTCTTTCTTCATCAAAATCATGGCATGATTCTGTACCTTTCACTATATTAATAAATACATATTTAGAACTACAACCAATATGATACATTATCTGCCCCATCCCAAGCCTCCACCACCTCAGGACCTTTGCACTTGCTGTTCCCTCTTCTTAGTGTGCTCTTCTCTATTGGATGTATATTCCTCACTTCCTACAGATTTCTACTCAAAAGTCACATTCTCAACAAGGTCTCCTTGACCATCCTATCTAAAACTTCCATTATCCTAATTTTTCTCCCCAAAACTTAATATTCGCCCCCCTGTTTTTTTTCTTACCATGTATCACCACTGTAAATTTTACTAATATGGTTATTATCTGCCTCTCCTACTTGAAGGGGGAGTTCAAAAAGAACAAGGATTTCTGTCTGTTTTATTCACTGCTGTATCGCCAGTTCCCAGAACGGCATCTGGCACACAGTATGTGCTCAATAAAAACCTGTTGAGGAAGAGATTAATTACAGTGCACCGACAGGTAAACCTTAGACCTTCAAGCTGCCTTTGGGGAGAATATCGCAACACTTCAAAAATATTGTAAAGGAGCACAACAGGCTTGCAAGGAATAACACTGTTCATTCTTTTATCATAGAGAAAAAAGATACTCTACCTCCCATCTCTCTTGTACAAGGAAGGGATTAAAGAAGCAGGTAATCTGAATAAAATTCGGCACTACATGCAGTGAAATTATGAAGTTAACTTTAGCTAATGCCACATAAGATTTTCTTTTAATGCTAATAGATATTAAGCCATTTTTCTGAGATTTTACAATACCTCCTTCTGGGTATGTTTTTTTTTCTTTAGCTTTGACTTCTATAAAACCAGTCTTGAAACTTATGGATTTCATATTTTCAATTAATAACAAATATTTACTGAACACATGGGACTCTTCAGAATCCTGCAGAGGATAGTATGAAGTGAAATATATATGGAGGCAAGGACCTTATACAGGGCAAAGACCACACACACACACACTCAGAAGACCAGAACTATATCTGCAAATGAAGAACTTCAGGCAGCCAACATGTGATGAATTCAAAGATGTCTATCTTTGTATGAGTATAAGAGGACCAATTCATCTCTTACACTCCATCCATTAAGCTTAGAATACCAACAGAGACAACACTTAAAAAGCAAGAGTCACACATGACTGAAATTAAGTTCTCATGCATTTATGGGTCACATTGAATGCAACAGACTCAGTATCAGACATTAGGTAAAAAAAAAAAAAAATGTAACTATAAATAAGGGCACCAAATTCTAAACTTATAAAGAACAGAAACCAGATCAGCTTATGTTATGCTTAGGCACAGGTAGGAGCTTAAGCAATTGTTTAAAAAAGCCGAGAAGCCGAAACCGGTTTGGCTCAGTGGATAGAGCGTCAGCCTGTGGACTGAAAGGTCCCAGGTTCGATTCCAGTCAAGGGCATGTACCTTGGTTGCCGGCACATCCTCAGTAGGGGGTGTGCAGGAGGCAGCCGATCAATGTCTCTCTGACATCGATGTTTCTAACTCTCTATCCCTCCCCCTTCCTCTCTGTAATAAATTAATTTTAAAAAAAAAAAAAAGCAGAGAAGGTTGTGATCTTTATCTTCAGATGGAATACCTGCAAGTTTCCACCCAGTTTTATAAACTCTTGTGGGGTTTTTGTTTTTTGGATTTTTTTTTTTTACTGTATGAACCAGGTCTAGTGGGAAACCTAAAATGCACTTTTTTTTTCTGCACCTTCAAATTTCAGCACCAGCCTTTAGCCAAGCAATCACCCACTTCTTTGAGCTACTTGAGGCCAGACCGGCTCCTTGCTAGAGATTCACGATCCTAATTTAATTATTAAGCACCTGGAGTCGGAACACCTGAGCTCAAATCCCAACACCGCCACTTATTAGCTACTTATTAGCTGTGTGCGCCCGGTCAAGGTAATTAACCTTTCAAAGACTCCTCTTTAAAATGGGGATAAGTGATAGAGAGCACCCTCCTCGGGTTAGATTGATTGAGATAAAACATACAAAAGACTCGCCCAGAGCCTAACCACAAGAAGCCCTCAATAAACGTAATTACTATTTTCGGAGGGTTAAAAATGCCCCATGGCTGGGAGCAAATATACCTGAGGATCCTTGCAAGAGGTTATCATTAAAGCCAAAGGCAAACACTATGATCCTGAATGTCAACTGCAATTGAAAAAAAAAAAAAATGTTTTAAAAGCCAAAGTCAAAGAGACTGTGGTGTCTGGACCTGTGGACACTCTAAATAATAACAATAAAAGAGTAACACCGATCGGAATCCTAACCTGTCCCAGCAGCAGTACCAGGCCCCCTTGCTGACCTCTCCCTGTCCTCACCTAAAACAGCAAGGCAAGGCTGCTGAATCCAAAAAAAAAAAAAAAAAAAAAAGACAACATTGCAGGATTTTTTTTTTCCACCCTCCCTTTTTTTTAAGTTCGGTAATTGGTGCCCAAGTTTTGCTAAAAACAGACGTCTCCAAGGACTGCGGACTTAACGTGTCATTTCTCCGTGCCCCGGAGGTGGGGCCTGGAGGGAGGAGGAGGAGGGGCGGCGCTCGGCCCCTGCCC
>PVJN01003865.1:0-96172 GCA_004026805.1 Lasiurus borealis
TTTCATATAACACTGGTTTGGAGTTGATGAACTCCTTTAGCTTTTTCTTATCTGTGAAGCTCTTTATCTGCCCTTCAATTCTGAATGTTAGCCTTGCTGGATAGATTATTCTTGGTTGTAGGTTCTTGCTATTCATCACGTTGAAAATTTCTTGCCACTCCCGTCTGGCCTTCATGGTTTCTGTTGAGAAATCAGCTGACAGTCATATGGGTGCTCCCTTGTAGGTAATAAACTGTTTTTCTCTTGCTGCTTTTAATATTCTCTCTTTGTCTTTTGCTCTTGGTATTTTAATTATGATGTGTCTTGGTGTGTTCCTCTTTGGATTCCTTTATGTGGGGTTCTGTGTGCTTCCTGGACTTGTAAGTCCATTTCTTTTACCAGATGTGGGAAGTTTTCAGTCATTATTTCTTTAAATAGGTTTTCAGTATCTTGCTCTCTCTCTTCCTCTGGCACCTTCACAATTCTGATGTTGGTACGCTTGAAGCTGTCCCAGAGTCTCCTTACATTATATTCACATTTTTGGATTCTTTTCTCTTCTTGCTTTTCCAGTTGAGTGTTTTCTGTTTCTTTATATTTCAAATTTTTGACTTGATTCTTGCCTTTCTCTGATCTGCTGTTAGGACTCTGTATATTTTTTGTTTCAGTGAGTGTCTCTAGTTGGTCCTTTTTCATCTCCTCTTGGGGCTTGCTAATTTTACGCATCATCTCTAGCATCTCTAGTTGGCTCTTTTGTATCTCTAGTAGGCTTTCGCTAAATTTATCCGCCTTTTCTAGCATATTCTTCAAAAACCTTATAAGCATGGTTTTGAACTCTATATCCAATGGTTTTTTTTCCTCCATTTCTTTGGTTTTTGATCCCTTCCCTTGTCTTGGTATTTTCACTATGTTGGGGAAACTTTTTTATTTGCAAGACCACAGAAGCCTCTGTTGAGCTTGGGATGGGTGGAGTCTCAGGGCTTAAGGGACCGCCTTGCCTTCCAGTTGGCCCCGCCCTCCACGGCCCCGGAGTCTCACGTGACTGGGTAATCGCTGGAGCGGTCCTTGTGCACGTGCGCCCGCAGTGCCTCTAGACAGCTGCCTTTCCAGCTCCCCTGTTCTCCTGCGCACCAGGACCACACGAGTCTAGGTCTCCAGGGTTTCGCCCGAAACAGGGGCTCAGTGGACTCAGAAGTGGCACAGTTGGGAGGGTCTCTCTTCCGCCCAGTCGCAAAAGCCAGCGGCAGAATCAGCAATCTGTCCTTAGTGTGGCGCCGGCGCCCTGTGTGTGCGCGTCCGTGCCACCGTGGCCAGACCTCCTATCTTTTGCGACTCCCCTAAATTTCTCTGCACTTCTCCCTTTTCACAGTCCAAACTCCCCCCGTATGAGTTTCAGCTGGATCTGGGGTTTAGTGTCGTAGGATAAGGGGTTCAGTGCCGTTGGGGGTCTCCGTTTCCCTCCAGTCAGAGAAAGCCAGCCAGGTACTCGGGCACCCGCTCTCCCAGCGCGCGCGTCTCCGTACCTCAGCTTTTTGCAGTTCCTCTGGGTCTCTGTGAACCCCTCTCTTTCCTTCTAGCTGTAGAACTTCCACTCAGCCAGCTTTCCTGTGGTTCTGGATGATGTTTGTTCTGTCTTTTAGTTGTAGTTTTGAAATTGTTGTGCGAGGCAACAGTGTAGGTGTTTACCTATGCCGCCATCTTGGCTCCTCCCTGAACTTAGGTTTTGTAACAACCAATGTAAGTAAAAGTTTTCAAAATACATAAGGGCTATGATTGACATTAAGAAAAAAAAATCTTACAAGGGAAAAATAGTAAAATCTGGTTCCAAACAAATGGATCATATATGCTGGTTCTGCTAAATGCCTAGATATATATTTATTTACTAGAAAACATTATTCTACTCCTGTGAGGCTGGCATTGATCTGGGAGTGGGAGCAGGAGCGCAAGGCTTAGATTTGCCAGTTCTGGGTACCTTACATGTCACTTGGGAACAGCCTGCATGCCATCTTCTAGCACTATCCCTGAATGCCTCCTAGGAATCCTGACTTCTAACATTAGTTATTTTCTACAGACTGGAAGGGAAGGAAAAAACAAAACTTCATCAGATAATCCCTGGGCTGTAATTTCTAGAGCAAAGATTATGACCACCAGAGCACTTCCCTTGTTTCTTTCAGGTTCTTTCACCAACTTAAAAGCAGCTAAAAGCAAGAACTGCCTTTTCAGCTTCTCTTGTATGTAGTGCAAAGGTTGGCTGTGGCCAATGATCCACGTGGGTTAATTCTTCCCCACACTCCCCAGCATCAACTTGTCATCAACAATATTTACCACCTGGGCATTTCTATTGGATAAAATCAACCTATTAAGGAGATGAGCTTTGCATGTATTTTTCTATCTCAGTTTCTTTTTGAGAGGTTATTTAAAAAAATTATATAAAAAATTACTCCCCTGCTTTGGAGGTTGTTAGAAGAGAAGTCTGAGATGGGAAAAGTGTCATAAAATTTTTAAAAATAGTGCTTTCCACCTTTCAGAACACTCTCACTTTCACGGTGTCATTTGATTTTCCTAGCATCTCTGTGAGGGGTGTTGAGTAGACATTTTAATCCTGATTTTCCAGACAGAGGAACTGAAGCATGGAGATCCTTAGGAACACAGGAAATCAAGTGCAAAGTCAGGACCTAAACCTAATGTAATGTGTGTAAGCGATAATAGGGAACAAATAGTTCTTTGTAGAACCCCTTAAGATTTCTTGTCTGGTTGATTTCTTGTCTGCCATTGATTAGGAATGTGATCTTTAACAGATCCCTTAAAATTTTTGAACCTCAATTCTCATTTGCACAGTGATAGGGATAGATTTCAAACTTCTCTGTCTCACTTCTGTACACTGAAAGGTCATGGTTTGGTTCCTGGTATGAGAAGCAACCGATTGATGTTTCTCTCTCGCATCAATGTTCCTCTCTCTTTTTTTTTTCTCTCTCTCTCTTCCTTCCTCTCTCCAAAATTAATCAACATATCCTTGGGTGAATATTAAAAAAATAAATTTAAGTTAATTAAAATTAAATACAAATTTTAAATTCCCATTTTTAGTTGCGCTAATCATATCTCAAGTGCTCAGTAACCAACCACATATGGTGAGTAGCTACCATATCGAATAGTGCAATAAAGAACATGTTGATCATTGCATAAAGTCCTATTGGACAATGTGGTCCGGCCTGTCTGGTTTCAAGCACTGGCTTCTCCATCTTACTGTGTGATTTCGCTGTCTCAGCTTCTTCATTTACAAAGTGGAGAAAATAATAGTACCTACCCACAAGATTGTTGAGGTTCAAATAAAATAAGCCATGTAAAGTGAGTAGCAGAGCATAGAGCTCAATGTTAGCTGTAGCAACAACAGCCTATGGACCCTGACTGAGTAGCTCAGTTGATAAAGAGTGTTCTGATACACAAAGATTTTGGGTTTAATGCCCGGTCAGGGCATATACAAGAATCAATGAATGAATGCATAAATAAGTGGAACCACAAATTGGTGTTTGTTTGTTTTTTCTCTTTCTCTCCCTCTTTCTCTAAAATAAATTAATATATGAAAGATAAAACAACAGCCTATATTACTGGCCTATTGTATTAGAATCCTCTCTCCCCACTACAAAGGATGGCTCTAGTGCCAAACACTAAGTAGCCTCTCAATAGGTACTTGTTAGACGTTCAGAGTGTTAACTCTTGAGAGAACTAAGAGCTCAGTTGAAAGGGAGTTAGAATGTTACTTGGCACAGCTGGTTCTATTGAGTCAAGACTGAGTTTTTCTCTGAGTACGTGCTGTCACTTGGTTCTTCTGTTGAACCAGAGGACATTCTGATGCTTTCACCTTTTCTAAAAGGACAGAAATTTCCCTGATTGTGGGCTTTCAGCCAAGGGTGAGCACGTATTGACCCTCTCTGGTTCTTGCTCTTTTTTTTTTCCCACACTGAAAGCATATTCCTTCTTAAGAGGAAGTTTGTTTTTCGTGTCCTGGAAATGTCAGGCTCCCCAGAGGTCTGAAGGGTGGACCTCTCTCAGTCAAATGCCTCTTCCTCTGATGCAGTGGGTGACCCCCCTGTTTTCTTGAATGACATCAGCTGAGCCATAATCAAAGTACTCACGCTTGACTCACCATACACTGTGGAGAATTGACTTCCAGTGTAGCAGGGTGGGGGTGAGATGGAGGAAATGGCTGTTGGCATGTGAATGACTTTTTGACTTTTGACTCAGACATTATAATTCTGATCAGGCACAGCATTCTCCTGCCTTCTCGGAGCATCTGTTCATGCCCTTGAAGTTTCTTAACTTAATTCCTTGCCAGTTTACAGTGAGCCCACCCTGGGTTGCACAGCTCCCTGCAGGCCATCTCAGTAGGTTGCATAAGGAGGAAGCTAAAATGTCAGGATACTTTGCAGGATGTACCAAGTTGCCGGTCTTTGAATTGTAAGTTCCCATTAATACACAGGAGCTGGAACACATGAGTGTATACATTTTGGCATTTGGCTATGACTTATGTGGAGAGAGAAGGCAGTGTTTGGGATTTCAGAAGCCAATCTAGCATTAGGGGAGCTAATCTTGAATTGCTTTCAGAGGCAGAGATGTCAGCTGTTTCCCAGCCTCTCAGCCATCTAGTCTCCCTTGTAATTATAACTCATTGTTCCACTGACTTCCTTTTCCATTGGACAGTGTCTCAAGGGTGGACCTGTCTCAGGGCAGGGCAGGGCTTCCAGAGCAGTCCTAGAGAGTGCTCAAACACATGTGCTGAGATTTTCCCAGAGCTCCTTCAAGGATGACTGATGAGTTGTCTGAGAGCCAAGCCCAGCCTAGCAGAAGCGAAAATTCGTTTACCATCGGGGCTCTTTCCCTGCTGAAACTACTGATAGCTCACCACCTCATCCTTCATGAGGAACTCAGCACTCAAAAACTTTCTCCCCTTGCTTTCTAGTGCACAGCAAGATAAGCCTTTTCACTCTAGGCTCTCGAGTCTAGGGTGTATTGCTTTCTAGATTTTGACTTTCGGGGGGTTATTTTTTATTTTAAAAAACAATTTCAAAGTTCCAAAAAGAGTTGCAAAACAGCACAGGAAACTTTTATATACCATTCTTTACTAATCTGATTCACCAACTGTTGATAATTTTCCCCCATTTGCTTTTTTTCTCTATCATCTATCTATCTATCTATCTATCTATCTATCTATCTATCATCTATCATCTATCTATCTATCTACCTACCTATCTATCATCTATTATCATCTAACATCATCTATCTAATCTTGTCCTTTACCCATCCTCAGTCACTCACTCCCCCAGGTATATTCTCAACCTCATGTTCACCAATAACTACATCTTCATAATCTCAATCTCATGCCCCTCAACTCCCCAGCACAACTATTTTTCTCTTTCACTCTTTCTAGTAGCCCAATATCAGGACCTCCAATCCATTGGTCTTACCATGTTTTCCTTTAACCTCATCTGCTTGATCCTCATTTCTCTTTATGTATTTTAAGTCCATGTTCCATTATGATAATCCTTCCTTTGATTCCCTTTACTCTCTTTATCATATTCTCTTGGCCAAATCACAATGATGATGAAATCCAACTCATTTTCTGCTTAGTGCTTATACCTAAGCTTAGAGAAATATAGTTAGAGAAAAACATATAATCACACTGGCTAGTCTCACTTTTAAATCATAACCTTGAATCTAAGGTGAACTTATTAAAAATACTGAGAAATAACATTACTCTTAATCCCTGGTCATTTCACTTGCTCCTTTTTCTAGAATTGCTTCACAATTTGTCACAACAATCTCAACCCACACACTTCCCCTATACAACTTACTTTTTAATTGAACAGTTTCAAAGAAAAATATGTAATGATTTTAAAAGTCAACAAATAATATTTGATATATAATGAAGAATATATATTTGCCAAATTTTTCTTTATTTCTAGTTTTCATATTTTTGAAGTAATACTCTCAACTCATTTATGTGTTTCTTTTGTTTTCTTCCCTAAATACCATGATTATATTAGCGTTTAAAATTTTTTTCAATTAAATATTGTCTTTACACACACATGCACACACATATGCACACATGCATTTCATTTCCTGTTATTCCCTCATTTGTCCATTATGATTTTTCTCAAAAATTTTGTTTAAATCACCCTTCAATGTGTAGATTATTATTGCTATGTAACTAATGTTCACAGCTAAACTCTAGAGCATGTCAGAAAACCATTTTTCTCCTTTTTAAAATATAACTTTGCATTTTTCCCTATTATTAATGATTTCACTTTTATAGTTCTAAGTTTTATTTGTTCCAATCACTACATTTCCCAAATTTTCCTATGAAACAAATCAGAAAATCTTCTCTGAAGTTGTCAGGTGTTTTGTCACTCTTCTTGATGACTTCCTTCTGGGAACCTCCCTCATGGGTCCCTGATAGCTGGTTTCTCCCCAGCCTCATGTGAAAATAACATCCTGGGCTTCCTTTCATTTTCATTCTGTGGGTCCTCCTCCCCTCTCTAGTGGGTTGGAGCCCATGTCTTCCTCTTTCTTGCTTAACTCAACTGTGGAAGAGTAGGTCATCCAGAAGCTTCCTGGGGTACCCTGAATGTCTAAAATACCTTATTTCATCCACAATATTTTATGGATAGTTTGAGTGGGGACATAATTTTAGATTAGCATCATTTTTTCTCTCTCACATTTTGATGGTATTGTTACATTGTTTTCTAATTACCAGTATTGCTAAAATTTTTAATGACACTGATACATCTTTTGTAAATGAATGTATTTTTATTCTCCATACACTTTTAGGTTCTGCTCTCGTCCCTAGTATTCAGAAATGTCAGATGATGCACTTTTAAATTTCTTTTTTTTAATTCATTACACTGCTTTTTTAGTGGGCCCTTCAATATGAAAACTCAGTTCTGAAAATTATAATTGTTGTTCTTATTATTGTATAATTATTGTTTTTATTGTATAATTGTTGCTCACTTTCCTATTTTCTCTTTCTAGAACTTGTATTAGTTGGCTGTTGTACATACTGAATTGATCCTCTAATTTCCTTACTTACCTCACTAATTTTCTCTTTCTCTATTTGTTCTCCTTGTGGGGTCTTTTCTCAACATTATTTCTCAATATTTTTACCGAGTTGAAAAAATTTGCTATTATGCTTTTACTTTTTAAGAGCTCTTTTCTTACATTCTGAATGTTTCCCTTTTTCTAGTGCTATATTCTTGTTTCAAGAACCCAATATTTCTTATATTTGGGATGAGACCAATCATAAAATATTGCTTTTAGTCCTGGGCACAATGTGTAAACAAACAAAAACACACTTTCTAAACACACAGGAATGCCTCTGTGCTTTGGGATTTAGTGCTCCGTGCTGGACAGGAACATAACGTAAACATTTGTTTTCATGACTTACTCCAGGGAAATATTTCTTCTCATCTTCTGCCCTCATCTTAAAGGAAATTGAAAGGAATTGTCTTAAACACTCTGAAGATCTGACTGGTGGTGTCTCTGAGGACTTAGAGCAGGACACTGCTTAGGTGAGTGGGAGGATGTCAGCGATGGGAGCACTTACGTAAATGTAAAAAAAATTATTTTGTCTAACAGTTTTCTCAGATAGCATGAATCAATAGATTGTTATGTAATAAAGTATCATTTTCCAATAGTACCCAGTATCCATTTCTTACTCCTCTTCAGGTTTAAATTGTGGTTTTAGAATTATTCACAGATTAGCATAATATTTGTAACAGTTGCTCATAGCAGCTGAAGAACATTTTGCAATTTTAAACAAAAATACCCTTACATTTGTGTATGTGTGGGTCTAGACATAACATGGTGAAAAGCAATACCAATTATTCATTGGCAACTAGACGGACATTGATTGGGAATAGTTTATTTTTATGAAGTATGTCATAGTAAGATATAATTACATTTTCAAAAAATTAAAGCCATCTTTACTTAAATAATTTTGATATAAATTGAAATTTTTTACTGAAATTTGATTTTTTTTGTCAATTTTAATAGATTATTTGAAAGCTTTATTAGAAATAATTTTTGGATTATAGTATTAACATAATTTTTTTGACATTTAAGTTATACTTTTATTGACATTACATTAGAATTTTATAAACTTTAATACAATTATATTTTATTTTGTAATATTAATAGAGGTCCAGTGCATGAAATTCTGCACAGGTGGGGTTCCTAGGCCTGGTCAATGATCAGGGCCTCCTGGAGCCATCTTGCCCAGTCCCGATTGGGGCTGGACCAGCTGGCGCCTGCTGGCTGCCAGATGAGGCCTGCTAGATGGGGCCTGCTGGCTGGGGGGAGGGACTACAGGACGTTTGCTGGCCAGAGGGAGGGACTGGGAAGTTGGCTGGCTGTGGAAGTGCACTGACCACCAGGGGAAAGATCCTGCATTGAGCATCTGCCTCCTGATGGTCAGTGCATGTCATAGTGACTGGTTGACCAGTTGTTCTAGTCATTCCAGTGTTTTGGTCATAATGGTCACTTAGGCTTCTATATCTATCTATCTGTCTGTCTATCTATCTATCTATCATCTATCTATAGATTAAACAAGAAACAACCAATGAGTGCATAAATAAGTAAAATAGCAATTGTTGTTTCTCTTTTTCTTACCATTTCTCTCTCTAAAAACAATAAAAAAATTTAAAAAAAGAGTTTTAATCTTGTCCTTGCCAGTTTTGCTCAGTTGTTAGTGTCAGCCTACACACTAAAGGATTGTAGGATCATAGGTTCGATTCCTGGCCAAGCATAGGAATATCCATTGCAGGCTCATTCCCCATACAGGGCTATGTGCAAAAGGCAACCAATCCATATGTCTCACATTGATGTTTTCTCTCCCTTGCTCTCTCCCCACCTCCCTTCCACTCTCTCTAAAAGCAATAGATCCTGGCTGGCATGGCTCAGTGGTTGAGTGTAGACCTATGAGCCAGGAGGTCATGGTTCAATTCCCAGTCAGGGCACATGCCTGAGTTGTGGGCTCAATCCCTACTGTGGGGAATGCAGGAGGCAGCCAATCAATGATTCTCTCTCATTATTGAGGTTTCTGTCTCTCTCTTCCTCTCTGAAATCAATAATAAAAATATGTTAAAAGAAAGGCAATAGAAAAATATCCTCAGGTGAGGATAAAAAAGTTATGATATTATTATAGCCAGTAGAATCCAAAACATGTAAAAGCCTTAAGTATAACAACATTGGTTTTACTAAAATGAGGACAAGAATAATAATGTGAAAGAATAAATAAGTAATAAATGAGTTTTGTATAAAATTTTACTGGTCATTTCTATCCTAGCAGCAGAATACCTGAGGATAGTAATAATTATAATTTGTTGATATTTTTCTGACTTTCAGTCATTTAAATCCCAGCTGTACACATACTTTTCAAATTTCTCTTTAATGAGAATATTCTCATTAAATAAGAGGAGAGAGCAGCCCTCGCCAGTGTTAAAGTGTTGGCCCATGGTACCAAATGAAAGGTGGCAGATTTGATTCCAGTCATGGACATGGATCTTAGTTGTGGTTTGATATCCATCCTTGGTGTGGGGGCATGTGTCTCTCACATTAATGTTTCTCTCTCCTTCTCCTCTCTTCCCCCCACTCTATTTAAAAAATAATATCAACAGGAAAAATATCCTCAACAGAGGATTAAAAAAGAGGAGAGATCATATTTTATTTAACAGTTTTAGCATTTTAAATTATTTATTTATATTAGGTTTATTGGGATAACAGCCTATATAATAAAGAGGTAATATGCAAACTAACCCTCACAAGATGCCTGCCTATGACCAGGTTGGCAGGAGGGTTAGTGAAAGGTGACCAGGCTTGCAGGGGGGCAGTTGGAGAAGACCAGGCCAGCAGGGCAAGTAAGGGACAACCAGGTCAGTGTGTGGGGGCAGTTAGGGCCACTGGAGGGTGCAGTTGGGGGCAACCAGGTTGGCAGACAGGTGAGTGATTAGGAGCCAGGCCAACAGTGGGGGGGAGGGCAGTCAGGGGTGACCAGGCTGGCAGAGGGGGACAATTAGGGGCAACCATGCCTGTGGGAGGTGCAGTTGGGGACAACTAAGCTGGCAGGGAGGGTAGTTGGGGGTGACCAGGCTAGCAGTGGGGGGGGGGGAGCAGTTAAGAGTGATTAGGCAGGCAGGCAGGTGAGTAGTTAGGAGCCAGTGGTTCTGGATTGTGAGAAAGATGTCTGACTGACGGTTCAGGCCCTATCCTTGAACCATCAATCAGACATCCCCAAAGGGGTCCTGGATTGGAGAGGGTGCAGGCTTGGCTGAGGAAACCCCCCCTACTGTGCACGAATTTCATGCACTAGGCCTCTAGTGGATTATTAACATTATATAAATTTCAGGTGTACAACTTTATAATTCATCTGCATACTCTCATGTAAACATATGATCCAGGGGGCTTCATTTGTAGTTCTGCTTCAAGCCTTTTCATTTGAGGACACATATTATAATTTTATTAGGTTTAGGCCTAGAACTGTATTGTTCCCTGCACTCTTGTTTTCCCATCTTTCCTCCCCAGTCATCCACCCCTCCTCTAAATTGGAACAGGGAGGCAAAGACTATGGAAGTGAAGTGTATAATTTATGTTCTGACAGTCTATTGTTGAGGTAGAGAGTGACAGAGACATTCTGCACATAATCAATTACTTGTGGTAGAATGAATGTCTTGTTATCTTTGAGATGGGATCGATGAAAATTATCAGCTTCTTGGGGATAGAGGTTATGTAGATTTAACCTTTATTTTTACAGTGCCTAGCAGCGTACTGTGCAAAGTAGGGACTGTTTTCAGAAAAGGTGAGACATTTGCAGGCCTGTAGCATGGGTAGGATTTGCACACAGAATGTTGGAAGCACCTACATTGGGAATACAATTGGAGCAAGGTGCAAGGGTGTACTTATGTGCACATGTGTGTATGTGCACACATATTTGAGAGAGAGATGGGGTAGGGTGAGAGAAAATTTCAGCTTAAGTAAACTGGAGGGTGTGCTGAGAAGAGTGGAGAACAAATGGGATAAAATAGAGCCTCAGCTGATGCAAGACTATGGGGAAAAAACATCATTCTCAAATTACTTTATGAACATGTGGAATAGAGAGGCAGTGCCATTGGAAAAGGTGATTTATGGGTAACTGTGGATTGTAGTTGCTTTCAATTGAGCAGAAATGATGAGAGAATGTCCATTTGTGTGAACTTTGAGTTTTAATATCTGGAAAGCACTAGAGAAAGCAGAAAGCAAAGTGCATCACCAACATCACAACCAGGCTCTTTCTCTGAAGACATTTTTAAGAGCCATTTTTTTCTATTGTCTTTGCTTAACTAGAAAGAAAGCAAAGAGAAGCAGGAGGGGTGAGGGCCAGGAAAATTTGAGATGATTTTTTTCCTTGTTACATAATGAAACCTTAAAAAAATGTAGATAAGAACATCAATTAGTAATCAGTTTCTTTGATTTTGGACCAAGTTGAAATGTCCTCTGTTCTGTTTGCTCATTTTAAAAAGCTTAATGTGAACAAACTGTAATTCGTTCAATTTTTACTTGCTGTTCTTAGAAAATGCAACACCTGTCAAAGAATCTTGCTATCATTTTTTATTAAAATGAATGCAAAAAGGAACTGGTGTGAATTAATTTCTGGCACTGCTTTCTAGTTCTAAGGGGTGTTGAGAAGAGTGTCATTTAATAAAATGCAATAAATATGTACCCCATAGCTTGGGAATTATCCTGTAAATGAAAGTCATTGAACAAATAATTGCAGGGAGTTCCAGGACTGATTTCACTTTTAATTGGCTGTATGATTTTGAAAAACTATTTTTTTTAGGATCCCATTTTCTTTTCCAAAAAACAAGGAGATAAAACAGATGATCTCAAAGGTGCACTTTAGGAAAGAGACATGGGGGTCACAGGGAAAGGAGGAAGGGGTCATAAAAGAAAGGTTCTGAGTGCTAGATGTGTTTGTTAGTACTGAAGTGTTGCCTCTAAGCCTTGTCAGATGACAAAGCAAAAAAAAGACTGTGTGTATAGGGGCCTGTTATATCTTACTAGAGGCCTGATGCATGAATATTCATGCAAGAATGGGCCTTCCTTCTCCTGGCTGCCAGCACAGCCTTTGCTCTGGCTGGAGCCGCCTTTTCACCTTCCCACACTCCCCAGAAGCCCAGAGTGGCTGGGGCAGTGCAGACTGTGTTGTCACCATGGCAATGATGCAAGCATCCCACCCCCAGCCTCTTGGCACCTGTGTATGCAAATTAACCTACCATCTTTGTTGGGTTAATTTACATATTCACTCCTGATTGTCTGGTGGGCATCATGAAGGTATGGTCAATTTGCATCTTTCTCTTTTATTAGTGTACATATCTACACCCATATATAAACATATAATAATTTGTATCTACATTAAGCTAAATAAACATACACTCATACTGATACCTCCAACTCTGTGTCCAGGTGGATCATTCTAGCCTCCTTCCCTTGATTTTCTGTAATCTCCCACTCCACTATCTGCCATCCACTTACTTGATTGGTTGATTCTAGTTTACATTTATGTTGGCATCAAAATGCTTACTCTATACCTCATGGGGCACAGCTTTATCAACTAGAGTACCATGCTTATATACATTTTCTTTTGCTTTTTCATCTTACAGACTCCTTTTATTGCCAAAGTCAATTTGGTCAGCATCTTTTCCCCAACCCCTTCAATGAGGTTGTTTCAAATATTTGTAATATAGTTAGATTATGCATCCCATGCTGGTACCTTCCAACTCCTAAATGATTTTTAAGTTTGCATGCATAAAGGTTCCTTGTGCTCTGAAGTTCTATGGGTTTTTAATAATACATAATGTCATCTATTCACCATGAAAATATCACACATTTTTATCCACTCTAAAAAATCCCTTGGGATTCACCTATTTAATCCTCTCTCCTTCCCTCTGAACCCTGAAAATTTCATATTTTTATCATCTCATAGTTTTGCCTTTTTTAGAATGTCATATAATTGGAATCAGACAGCCTTCTTTTACATACTAATATGCATTTGAAATTGCTTCATTTCTTTTTGCAGCTTGATAGCTCATAAAAACAAAAATCACTGAAGATTCCATTATGTGGATACACCAGAGTTTGCTCATCCACTTGTCCATTGAAGGACAGCTTTCTTACTCCCATTTTTTGTGGTTATGACTAAAGCTGTTGTAAACATCCACCTACAGGTTTTGTGTGGGAATAGTGTTCAGATCAACTGGGTGAATACCTGGGGGCACACTTCCTATAACTTATAGTAAGAAACTGTCAAACTGTCTTCCAAAGTATCTGTCATTTTGCATTTCCATCAATAAATAAGATGTTACTTTAAAAATTTATTTTTATTGATTTTAGAGAGAAAGGGAGAGAGAGAGAGAGAGATAGAGACATCAATGATGAGAGAGGATCACTGATCGGCTGCCTCCTGTATGGCCCTTACTGGGGATTGAGTCCATAACCTGGGCATGTGCCCTGACTGGGAATCTAACCATAACCTCCTGGTTCATAAGTTGATACTCAACCACTGAGCCATGTGGTCAGATGATGCATATTACTTTTTGATTTAGGAGATTTAAAAATAAGAATTTTTGGCTTTGCTGGTAAATTAGTAGTTCCTTACCATAAGGGGGAAGCAACCTAATTTAGCTGAATATTTACAATGTTTCAGACACTATGAGAATACTAAAAATACAAAGATAGTACAGAGTTCAAACACTAAGTGTCTATGGAGATCAAGATGATAATAAATGAAGAAAATAACATATATGTGAGAAAAATAGGGAAGGATTGGATCTGTGGCAAACCAAAGTATAATGCTGGTTGCTACTTGGCTGGAGTTTCTTATTACCATGTAGGTACTTGGCTACTTTTTCAAGATAACCTAAAAATATGGATTTTTATATAAATACTCCCACATGAGCATGGTATCCTATATAATAAAGAGGTAATATGCAAATTGACCCTCACACCCTCACAAGATGGCTGTCTACAGCCAGGCTGGCGAGGGGATTAGTGAGGGACAACCAAATGACTGAATAGCAGGCTGCATGGGGAGACCAGGCCAGCAGTGGGGTGGGGGCCAATAAAAGGCAGTTAGGCTGAGAGGGGGGTGCAGTTGGGGTGACTGCATGGGGAGACCAGGCCAGCAGGGGGGGGCAGTTAGGGGTGACTAGGTTGGCAGGGGGTCATTTAGCGGTAATCAGGCTGGCATGAAGAGGCAGTGAGGAGTGATCAGGCCAGCAGGGGTGGGTAGTTAGGGGAGACCAGGCAGGTAGGCAGGTGAGTGATTAGGAGTCAGTGGTCCAGGATTGTGAGATGGATGTCTGACTGCTGGTTTAAGCCCAATCCATTGGACATCCCTCAGTGGGTCCCAGATTGGAGAGGGTTGAGGGCTGAGTCTGGGCTGAGGGGATTCCAAACCTGCCCCCCCCCGCCCCATCCATGAATTTCATGTACCAGGCCTCTAGTATTTTTATATACATTGAAGTCTATATTTTTAAAATATATAATTTAATAAGTTTTGATCTATGTTTGTTCCAGTAAAACCATCAAAATACCCATCATCCCAGAGTTTCTTCATGACTCTTGGGAAGTCCTGCCTCCTGCCCCACCTTTACAGGTAACCATTGATCTCCTTTCTGTCACTACATCGGAATTTGCATTTTCTGGAGTTTCATATAAGGGGAATCATACATTATGTACTTCTTTTTTATCTGTCTTCTTTTATTCAGCATAATTATTTTGAGATTTTCCATGTTATGAGATGAATAGTTCACTCATTAATTATAGCTACTATAATTATACTATATTTTGTCCTTAAAGTTTCCATCCCTGCTTACAATTGCCTATCTGTTCTTGCGTGATGTCTATTTTATCTATTGGACCCTTTAGCTTAATAGTTTAGCATATTCATCATAGTTGGTTTAAATTTCCAGTCTGATGATTCCAACATCTCTGCCACATCTGATTCTGATGCTTGTTCTGTCTCTTCAAATTGTGTGTTTGTCTTTTGATATCACTTGTAATTTTTTTATATATAACTGGATGTGATATATCAGATAAAAGGCACAGCTGTAAGTAGCCTTTGGTGATGTGGTGATGGTGTGCTGGGGAAGGGAAGTGTTCTTCAGTACTGTGGTCAGGTCATGATATGTTAGTGAGCCTGTGTCTCTGACTCTGAACTTCTCACATATTTCAGCCTTTTTGTCTCTACTCAGGTGAGAGCAGACTGTTACCATGCTCTGGTGGTGGGTGGGTATTTTCCTGTCTCAGATCAGTTAGGCTCTGATTAACTAATATCTCCTGAGGGCAGACCTTGTTAGGATGACTTGCCTGGCATATTTAAAATGGTTCTTTCCATTCCCCTGCTGGAAGCCTGTGGGGAGAGGGGGGAATTTTAAAAATATGATATTTACTGTGGGAACCCAGTAGAGTTTGGTATAGTCAGTCTGTTTAATTTTAGCAATTCTAAAATCGGTATGTGGTATTTTATTGTGATTTTAATTTTCATTTCCCTAATCACTAATAATATTGAGAATCTTTTCATTTGTTCATTTGCACTCCATATATCTTTTCTTGTGACATGTTTATTCAAATTGTTGACTAATAAAACTGTTCTTTTATTTTTTTAATTATTATTGAGTTTGCAGACTTTTAAAAATTTTAAGTTAGATGCTAATCCTTTGTCAGATGTATGCTTTGAACTACTGTCTCACTGTCTTGTGATTGTTCTTTTCATTTTCTGAGCATAGTCTTTTGAAGAGCAGATTGATTAGTCCCTAGGTTTTAATTTATAAAGACAACTGAGTGACAACTTGAGAGGTCACTGGTATTGAAGGAATTTTTAATGTGATTGCAGGTCCCCTAGAAGTGAGAGGCACAGCTCCACTACTCAGGGCTACAGGGGAGAGCACTGGGTCGATTAGTGGACAGAAAAAAATTAGGGGAAGACATAGGCTATGGCCTTAAAGGAGTGGTTTCTGTGGGAAAGGCAAGGCAGGGTAGATAGTGCAGGGTTGGCTGGTTTGAATAATTTCAGCAGATTTTGGGGTGTAGCCTCTGTCCTTAGTTATCTGGTAACTAGGATGATTTATGACAAGGAAGATACTGGCTTGATACTAGATAAAGGAGGTGGTTGGCATTTTGGATTGGGATTGATTGAATTATGTACCAAAGGTGGGCTCACTGACAAGTTCAGTGTCTCTAGGAATTAGAGACAGTGTCTTACTGGAAGGGGCAGTCTCTCCCCAGCCAGTAAGACTCCCAAAAGAAATATAGAAAATGAAAATGCATTTGATACAAAGGCATTGTAAAATTTAGAAGCCCAATTTATTAATGTTTAATTTTATGTATAAACTTATTTTTATAGATAGATGTGAAATTTTTGCCTAATCCAGTGTCACAAGGGTATGCTCCTATGTTTTCTTGTAGAAGTTTTATAGTTTTAGGTTTTATATTTTATTTTATATATATTTTAAAGAAATAGTTCTTTTTATAAAAAATATATTTTATTGATTTTTCACAGAGAGGAAGGGAGAGAGATAGAAAGCTAGAAACATCAATGAGAGAGAGACATCGATCAGCCGCCTCCTGCACGCCCCCTACTGGGGATGTGCCCTCAACCAATGTACATGCCCTTGACCGGAATCAAACCTGGGACCTTTCAGTCCGCAGGCCAATGCTCTATCCACTGAGCCAAACCAGTTTCAGCTAGGTTTTATATTTTAAATATATGATCCATCTTAAGCTAACTTTTGTACATGGTTTGAGATATGTATTGAAGTTTTTTTGCATATTGATGTATATAAAATTGATGTATATAAAACCCTAATATGCAAATAGACTGTAAGGCAGAACAACCAAACAGTTGCTGTGATGACCGCCAGGGAGTGCATATGGGACATGGTGGACATTGGCAGTAGGTAGTAGAGCATGGAACATGGCAGGCATCAGCAAAGGTGGGATGGTGGAGAAGGTGACCAGGGGCACCAGACCAAGGTAGGGTGCTGGTCACTGTCATCCGGGCAAGCCTCTGGTAGTTACTGAAAATTCTTTGCTCTCGAATGCCATGGTCGCACCTGGTGCTCGCACCTGCTGCCAGCACTGGCCCCACATGTACCCACTGCTGGCACAGAAGCCACTGCTTGCAATTGCTGCCAGTGCCTGCGCCAGCCCTGAAGTTTGGCACTGTCAGCGGGTGCAAATGGAGGCTACTGGCCCCTATTGCTCTTCATGGCTTCTCCACCTCTCCCTGCTCTTGAGGGGTGATCAGCGCTGGCAACTGCCTCTTGCAACTGCTGCCAGCGATGATCCTGCTCATACTTGTTGCTGGCACCAGAACCGCTGCTTTCACCCACTGCTGGCACTGGTCTTGCTTGCACCCTTTGCAGGCACAGGTGCTAATCTCAATCGCCGGGTGCCATCAGTAGGGATGAGTGGTGGTTACCAGCCCTGATCACCCATAAGGGCTTCTTGACCCTTCCCTGATTCTGAGGGACAATTGGGGCAGCAGTCACTGCTCACACATGCTGATGGCACTGGTCCCAATCGCTCCGCTTTGTTGCTTTGTCACTGGCTGTGAGAGGGGTCAGCACCATCAGCACATGAGTGGAACTGCTAACAGAGAGGGGACTGGGGCCCATGGTGGGAAGGGCTGGGCAGGGGAGTGGAAGATGGGCTGAGACCCACCCCTATGCCCATAGCAGCTCACAATTTCTTTCAAGGTGCACGAATTTGTGCACTGGGCCCCCTATTGGGTATATAATTATTTTAGCACCATTTGTTGAAAAGACTCTTTTTAAAAAATAACTGAACTATTAAAAAACAAATTGTGTTTGATCCTTTGTCAAATTTGTCTGAAGATAACATGGATCTATTTTTAGATTCTATTCTGTTTTATTGATTTATTTGTCTATCTTTGCATTAGTACTGCATTGTCTTATTTGTTGTAGACTTTACCAAGTCTTGAAATTATTTAGTTTTAGACCTCCAAATTTACTCCTATTTTCTAAAATTGGTTTCTTGAAAGAATAAAATTGACAAGCTTCTTGTTACACAAATGAGAAAAAATGGAGAGATACAAAAGTACAAGTATCAGGTGTGCAACTGTGATTCTACAGACAATACATTTGAAAACTTAGATGAAATGAAAAAAATTACTTGAAAGACTGAAACTATCACAATTTACACAAGAAGAAATAGTTAACTTGCATAACTGTATGCCTAACAAAGAAATTTAATATGTAACTAAAATGCTTTTAAAAAAGCTAACTGTCCAGACTATTGTTTTGTCTATTTTAGGACCTTTGCATTTTTTAAAAATTAATTAATTAACTAATTAATTAATTTGTTTTTCCCTCTTATTGTCCTCCCCACCCCCTCCCCGTACATGCCCTCATCCATCCCCCTCTCCTCCCCGCCCCGCCTTCCCCCATTGCCCTGTATCCACTGGCTATCCCCCCACACACATGCATACAAGTCCTTTGATCTGTCTCCTATAGGCCCCTCCTCCCCAACCTCTCCTGCCTTCCCACTGTAGCACGACAGTCTGTTCATTGCTTCTTTGCCTCTGGGTCTGTTTTCCCCTACCCTCCACCCCCGATTCTTGTCTTTAAAAACATCTTTCCCCTGTAGGCTAGAAATAAACCCACCAGAGCAAAAGAAAAAATGATTGAGTCCCAATTTCAATGTCCAATATCTTTGAGTCCCAGTTTCAATGTCAAACAGTTCCTTATGTGTACATGTCATCAATGGTATCTGGACAAATGGTGGCGATGCCAGTCCGACCCTCTCTGGTTTGGTCCTGGGCATTCTGTAGCGATGCTCAGCTGCCAACTGCTCACATGGCAAGGCATCGTCAGCATCTTCTTCCATCTCTGGACTGTTTCTCCTCTTGTCTTCGTGTTTGGCGCAGACCTGTCAGTTCTTCTCTGTTGCAGGAGTCCACTTGGTCTTGGAGTTACTTTCTGAAAGTATATAAACATATTCTAGACCAAGAGTTAATAAAGGAATCTTTTCTATAAAATTGGCTTGGGGTCCTTTTTATTTTTGCCTACCCGCTTTTCCTTTGGCTTATTTTGATACCATGTGTGTTTTTCATGGGTGTCTTACTATTAGCATTATAAATGGAAATTAATTTTCTAAAGTGAAAATTTCTTAATGTAATTTACCTCCCAGATATTTTTCCTTACATGCTGTTATCCTACTCCCCCACCCCCTTTTTTTTTGATTGATGGAGAATATGGACCTTTGCATTTTTATATGAATGTTTGAGCTGTTCATAAATTTCACTAAAAATTTGCTGTAGTTTTGATTGGGATTTCATTCATTCTATAGACCAATATGGGGAAAAATAATCACATCTTAACAATATTGAGTTTTTTTACTCATGGACAAGGCACATTGCTCTATTTATTTAGTTTTTTTTATTATCTTTCATCAATGTTGTTATAGTTTTTAGTTTATAGATATTGTATTATCTCTTGTCAGATTTTAATAATTTTAATGCTATTATAAATGATGTTTAACATTTTTTTTCTATTTCTAATGACTCTTCATTAGTACCTAGGGATAAGTTTTTTTTTTTTTTTTAAAGGGCAGCCATCAATTGATGGTTTCAATTTTTTTTTTTTTAAATTTTCACCTGGTGATATTTTTTCTATTGATTTTTAGAGAGAGGGAAAAACATAAAGAAATATTAATGTAAAAGAAACACATCAATTGGTTGCCTCCTGCACATGCCTTGACCAGGGCCCGAGCTGGGGAGGAACCTGCAACCGAGGTACATGCGCCTGACCAGAATCAAACCTGAGACCCTTTGATCTTCAGGCCAATGCTCTATCCACTGAGCTAAACTGGATAGGGCTAAGTTGTTTCTTATAGATTGACTTTAAACCTGCATCCTTACTAAACTCACTTATTAGTTGTAGTCACCTTTAATTTTTTGTTTTTAGATTTCATAAGATTTTCTACATAGATGATCATGTTGACTGCAAATAAAGATTGTTTTGCATTTTTTCCTTTTCAGTCTGGATGCTTTTATTATTATTATTTTTTTTCTTGCCCAATTGCACTGGCTGAAGCCGTCTCTATGATGTTGAACAGAAAGTTTCAGCTGGTGATGGGATGGAAATCTTTGCCTTTTGATCTTTAGGTGTAAAGTGTTTAGTTTTTTCAATCAAACCATTAAGTGTGATGTTAATTATAGGCTTTTAAGGAACTCTTTATTAGGATCCTTTTGAATCTAGTATTTTAAGTGCTTTTTAAAAAAGAATTGATGTGGGATTTTAAAAAAATGCTTTTTCCATGTTGATTGAGATAATCATGTTTTTAATTTTTAGTTTATAATATGGAAAATCAAATAGATTGGTTTATGAATGATGGGTGGTCATGATGAGTTATTTTTTCATATAATATTGGACATGATTAGTTAACATTTGTACTGAAATTTTGCATCTATGTTTATGAGAAATATTGATCTGTAGATTTCTTTTCTTGTAATGTTTTTTTCCGGCTTTAGTATCAAGGTTATGTGATTTCATATACATCGGAAGTATTCACTTCTCTTCTGCTTTCTGAGAGTGTTAATAATAATAAAATTGTTATTATTTCTTTCTTAAATATTTGATAGAATTTATCAGTACAGTTATTTGAGTCAGGAGTTGTTTTTTCCCAGAAGTTTTTAATTATAAATTAAATTTCTTTGTTAGACATGGGGTTATTCAGGTTAGTTACTTCTTCTTGAGTAAATTTTGATGGTTTTTGTATTTCAAAAATTTATCTATTTCATCCAGCTTGCCAAATTTAGTATGTGTAGAATCAACTCTTTCATATCTGGTACCAGTAATTTTGTATCTCTATAATTTTTCCTGATCAGTCTGGCTAAGGGTTTATAATTTTTATTCTTCTCATAAACAAACAAACAAACAAACAAACCCAAGCTTTTGGTTTCATTGATTTGGTGTAATGTTTTTTTTAAATATATTTTATTGATTTTTTTATAGAAGAAAGGGAGAGGGATAGAGAGTTAGAAACATCGATGAAAGAGATACATCAATCAGCTGCCTCCTGCACACCTCCTACTGGGGATGTGCCACAACCAAGGTACATGCCCTTGACCGGAATCAAACCTGGGAACTTTCAGTCCGCAGACCGACGCTCTATCCACTGAGCCAAACTGGTTTCAGCTGGTGTAATGTTCTATTTCATTGTTTTCTTCTTTGATCTTTAGTATTTCTGTTTTATCTACTTTAGATTTAATTTGTACTTCTTTTTCTTAAGGTATAAGCTGAAGTCATTAATTAGATACATTTTTCATTTCTAATATAGGCATTTAGTGATAGAAATGTCCCCTTAAAAGTGATGTGCAAAAGATGAGGAAACATGAGGAATCTATGTCTACACCTGGACAACAATAGTATTGACAGAAACTGAGCAAGTTAAATATTTTTGAAATCTAGAGTTATTTGAATACCTGCAACTTCTAGGGGACAGCAGTTAATTTTGGTAAAAGTTAGCCGTCAGTGTAATGTGGCTTTCCATTCCTCACTCTCAGCCCTGTTGCAGGCAGCTATGGAGATGCCAAACTGAGTTTTTGGTGTCATTTGCTGCAGCTAGGATAGGTAATATGGATTTTATCTCCTAAAATGTCAGAATTCTGTGTTCTAGTTGTGGATTGCTGCTCTGATTGCTTCAATGGCATGGAAGTTGGCTGCCATTGTTCTAACCCCATCAGCTGCAGCAATTTTCAGGATACTTAACGGGCTTTTGGAGATTTAAAACTATGAGTATAGGGAAATTTAGGAGCCATCACATATGCCCAGAGAAATACACAAACTCAGGAAAGATCTGAGAAGGCATTAAGCTTTCACCTTGGGCTGACGTTGGCATAGAGACATCCTATAAGAATCAGAAAGACAGCAAACTCTGGGACAGGAGGAGAATATGATTTTCATAGTTATGACCTTTTATGAGATTTAATTATTTACTTTACAGTAAGCACTCGAAGATATTCAAAGAAGTAGAAAAATATAGTGCAAAGTATAGACAAAGGCACAAACTAAGTTGACAGAAAATATACCCAAGGAAGTGCAGATGTCAGACTTACTAGGCAAAGCCTTTAAATCAACTTTTAAATATATTCAGAGCTAAAAGAAGTTATGGGAAAAAACAAAAAACAACATGTGAACAAAATTAGAATATTAATAAGGAGTTAGAAATTATAAAAAAGAACCAAAAAGAAATTCTGGAGCTGAAAAATAGTATAAGGAAAATGGAAAGTAAAATGAAAGCATTTAAAAGCAGATAACTAATAGCAAAAGAAGCAGTGAATTTAAAGATCAGACAACTGAAATGATCATCTGAAGAACAGAAAGAAGAAAAAGTAAATATAGTATAATAAACTTAAGGAATATCAGCAAGTGGACCAATATACTAGTACACATATGGAAGTCTCAGGAGAAAAAGAGAGGAAGTGGCAGAAAGAATATTTGAAGAACTAATGGCGGAAACATTCCCAAATTTGATGCAAACTATAAATCTACAAATCCAAGAAGCCCATTAACTCCAAGTACCATAAACTCAAAGAAACCCACTCTGAAAGACATAACCAAAATATCAAAAGTCAAAGACAAAAAGAGAAGCTCAACATTGCCAAGAGAGAAGTGATTCAACAAAAACAAGCAGTTCTCAATTAGATTTTTAGGCAAAAGATTGGAGGCCAGAAGGAAGTGGGTCAATATGTTTTAAGTCCCAAAAGGAACTGAGTATTTTATATCTGGCTAAACTGTCTCTCAAAAATGAGGGAGAAATTCCCAGATAAAGACATTCCCTGCTAAACAAAATCTGAAGGAGTTCATTACCACAACACCTGATTTGCAAGAAATGCTAAAGGAAGTTCTTCAAATTAAAAGGAAGCTAGACAGTACTTTGAAGCCATAAGAAGAAATAAAGATTTCTGATAAAGGTAAATACATGGTAAATTGTAAAAGCCAGTATTATTGTAATTTTGTTTTACAACTCCACTTTTTACTTTGCACATAATTTAAAAGACAAATGCATAAAATTATTAATTGATGTACATAATGTAGAAAGATATAAACTATGAGATCAATAACAGAAAGATGGGGACAGGGCTGTATAGTAGCAGTTTTTATATGCTAATGAAGTGAAATTGGTATGAATTCAAATTGGATTGTTATAACTTTGGGTGCTAAATGTGATGCTAACCATGAAACTACTTTTAGAATATACAAATAAAAAAATGAAAAAGGAACTAAAATGTCTCACTGCAAAAAACTAACCAAACACAAAAGAAGGCAGTAATGGAGGAAATGAGGGAATTGGCTACAGAAAAAAAAATGGCTACAAAGCATATAGAAAACGTACAGACAAATTGCAGCAATTTCTCCTTATCACTAATTACTTTAAATGTAAATGTATTAAACTCTCCAATCAAAATACAGAGATTAGCAGAATGGATACAATACGTGATTCACCTATATACTTGCTACAAGAGACTCACTTTATATCCAACTACACAAATAGGTTGAAAGTATAAGAATGGAAAAGACATTTCAGAAAAATAGTAACTAGAAAAGAGCTGGAGTGGTTATACTAATATCAAACAAAACATGTCTTAAATAAAACAACTTGAAGGGACAAAGAAGGATATTATATATTAATGAAATTTTTAATACAGCAATGTAATATAACAATTAGAAACACTTATGTATATAATAATAGACTCCCAAATACATAAATAAAAAAATAACAAAATCGAAGAGAGAAATAAACAATAATACAATAACTAGTAGCCCTGTGCACCAATCCGTGCACCAGTAACTCGCCTGTAGCTTGCTCCACCCTCTAGTAGCTCTCTACTCGCTGTCCTGCCCTCCTGTAACTCTCCCATCCTCCTCCCCCATCACAGCTTGCTTCCCTGCCCCCTCCTGTAGCTTTCCCCTACCCGCTTGTAGCCTGCTGCCTCACCCTCCTGCTGATCTGTGATCTAGTGGTTATATGGTTGATGTTTATGCTTCATGGTGCAATGACCATTTGCATATTACATCTTTTTTTAAAATATATTTTATTGAGTTTTTACAGAGAGGAAGGGAGAGTGATAGAAAGTCAGAAACATCGATGTGCCTGCAAGCAAGGTACATGCCCCCGACTGGAATCGAACCTGGGACCTTTCAGTCTGCAGGCCGACGCTCTATCCACTGAGCCAAACCGGTCTTGGCTGCATATTACATCTTTATTATATAGGATAGTTTGGCTTTAATAATCCATTTTTAATAATGATAAATCAACCAGACATAAGATAAGGAAATATAAAACTTGAACTACATAATAAAACAACGAGGCCTAATAGACATATATAGAACACTACACCCAACAATGGTAGAGTACACCTGTTCTCAAGTGAACAGGGAATGTCCTCCAGGATAAACCATATTTAAGGCCAAAGTACAAGTCTCAATATATTTAAACATATAAATATCATACAAAATATCTTCTCTAATTACAACGAGTAAAGTTAGAAATCAATAGCAGAAGGAAAACTGGAAAATTTAAAAATATGTGGAAATTAAACAACAAACTCAAACAACTAATGAGTTAAAGAGTAAATCAAAAGGGAAAATCGAAAATAGTTACAGGTCAATGAAAATAACAGCATAGAAGCATGTATGGGATGCAGTGAAGCTGGGCTTACAGAGACATTTATATCTGAAAAAGCCTATGTTAAAAAAGAAGAAAGATCTCAAATCAATAACCTAACTTTATTTAAACCTTAAAGAACTAAAAAAGAAGAGCAAATTAAACCCAAATCTAGCATCAGGAAAAAAAATAGTTAAAAAAGTAGAGATAAACAAATAGAGAATAATAAGACAATAGAGAAAAGCAATAAAAATGAAAGTTGGTCCTTTGGAAGGATCAATGGAATTTGCAAACTTTTAGCCAGGCTGACAATGTTTTTTCATTTCATAGGAATAAAAATGGGAATATTACTAATGACTTTATTAAAATAACAAAGATTATAAGAAAACATTATAAGCAATTCTAAGCTAACATAGAAATAATGTGCAAATGCCTGAAACACTAAAATGAAATAAACTGACTCATGAAGAAATAACAAAACTCATCAGATATATAGCACATAAAGAGACTGAATCATTAATCAAAACCTTCCAAGAATGAAAAGTCCTGGATCAGATATCTTCACTAGAGAATTCTGCCAAACATTTAAATAATTAACACCAGTCTGTTTTAAACTCTTCTAAAAAGTCAAAGAGCAGAAAACACTTACTAACTCATTCTATGAGGTTGGCATTTTTCTGATACCAAAGCCAAAGAAAGACATCAGAAGAAAATTACAGACCCATCTTACTAATAAAAGCCTAGGTGGTCCTCACTCCAACAGGCCATAATACCCTCACACTGTCACAGGATGGCTGCCTACACAGCAGGTGCATGCAGGTCGGAGGGTCTGGGCGTGACGCTGTGTGTGCCAAGATGCTGGAGGGATGTTGACCAGGAAGTGCATCAGGGGAGTCCTGTGGGGTGCCGGCTGCAAGGCAGGACTCTGGGACTTGGAGGAGTCCTGCAGCCCAGCGGCCACAGCCTCGTGGGCTAAACAGCAGGGCAATGGGCACCACCCCCACTCCAACTCCACCTGGGGGAAATGAGATTCAGCTCCTGGGAAATGAGATTCAGCTCCAGGAGTTGCCCATACTCCATGTCCATCCCCTAGCCTTGACCTGGGGTATGAATATGACAGAAAACCTCCCTGGTCACTGGTTGGTCCTCTACCCTGAGCTTCTCCCCATTAAAGAGCAGTGATTTCATTTCCTGACAAGAGCAGTGACCTCAATTCCAACACAATGTGGAATCCTGGTAGCCAGGCAGTCATGTTCTAAAACAGGCCTTACCCAGCTCATTTTGTAGAAACATTACCACCAAGGCATGTTCTGCTGTTTGCCTCAGTCATGCTGAAATGATAGGCATAGAGCCAGCTATGACAGCACTTCCACTGCTGCTTTGCACTCAGCCCCAAAGCCTCTGGCTCTTTTCATGGGGGAACCCAGAGGTAACCCATGGAGGCCCAGGACGGTTTTCTTAGAGCCAGGCCATCTCTCTCATCCCCCTCACCAGCCCCGTGTACCCTGGGGCACCAGCTTTGATGCTGCACCACTGCGGGCATGTCACAGACTCTGACAGGAGGAAAGAGAGAGTTGGATACCTGCCCAGGACTTGGCCAATAGTGATATTAAAATATTTCTTCTAATTAATTCCCTTTCAATGTGCAGGAATTCATGCATCGGGCCACTAGTATTCTCTATAAAAACAAGTGTGAAAATAATCAACAAATATTAGCAAATAAGTCCAACAGCATTTCAAAGGATTATTTAGCATGATCAAATTGGATGTATCCCAGAAATGAAATGGTGGTTCAATATAATTAACTAAAGGCCCAATGCGTAAATTCATGCACCAGTGGGGTCTCTTGGCCTGGCCTGCGGGATTGTGCTGAAACCGGCTCTCTGACATAGGCTCTCTGACATCCCTTGAGGGATCCTGGATTGAGAGAGGGTACAAATCAGGCTGAGGGACCCTAATGGTGCACAATCAGGGCTGGGGAGGGATGTGGGAAGTTGGCCAGCCAGGGAGAGACTGCAGGAGGGCTCCAGGACATGTTGGGCTCATCTCACTCAGTCTGAATTGGCTGGACCCCATCAGCAAGCTAATCTATCAGTTGAACATCTTCCCCCTGGTGGTCAGTGCATGTCATAGTGACTGGTTGACTGGTCGATTGTCTGCCCCCTGGTGATCAGTGCACATCATAGCAAGCAGTTGAATGACCTTAGCATATTATTAGCATATTAGAGGCCCAGTGCACGAAATTTGTGCATGGGTGGGGGGGTTGTTCCTCAACCCAGCCTGCACTGTCTCCAATTTGGAACCCCTTGAGGGTTGTCTGACCAGCCATTTAGGCACAATTCCAGGCAATTGGATATCCCTCTCACAATCTAGGACTGCTGGTTCCGAACCGCTCTCCCACCTCTTCCTGATTGCCCCTAACTGCTTCTGCCTGCCAGTCTGATCACCCACTAACCACTCCACTGCCAGCCTGGTTGACACATAACTGCTCCCCTGCTGGCTCGATTGATTGCCCCTAACTGCTCTTCCCTGCTGGCCTGGTCAGCCCTAACTCCCCTACCAGTCTGGTTGCCTCTAATTGTCTTCCCCTGCAGGCCTGGTCACCACCAACTTCCCTCCCCTGCTGGCCTGGTGACCCCTAACTGCCCTCTTCTGCAGGCCTGGTTCCCCACAATTGCCCTCCCCTGCAGGCTTGGGTCCTCTACCAACTGTTCTCCCCTGCAGGACTGCTCCCCCCATAACTGGTCTCCCCTGCTGGCCTAATCTTCTCCAACTTCCCTCCTCTGCTGGCCAGGTCACCCCTAACTGTCCTCCGTGCTGGCCTGATTGCCCACAACTGCCCTCCCCTGTAGGTCTGGTCCCCCCCAACTGTACTTCCCTACAAACCTCGTCTTCCCCAACTGCCCTCCCCTGCAGGCCTGAGTCCTCCACACTGCCCTCCCTTGCTGGCCTGGTCATCCCCAAATGCCCTCCTCTGCCAGCCTGGCCAACCCCCAACAGCCCCCAACTACCCTCCCCTGCTAGGCATCTTGTGGTACCTATCTTGTGTCCACATGGGGGCAGCCATCTTTGACCACATGGGGGTTGCCATCTTGTGTCTTGGAGTGATGGTCAATTTGCATATTATTCTTTTATTTGATAGGATTATGCTTTGATTGGTTGAATGGACGACAGGACACTTAGCATATTAGGCTTTTATTATATAAGATAAGATAATAATCGTAATAAAAATCTGCATGATCATTTCAGTGGATGCAGAAAAGGTATTTGATAAAATTTAACACCCTTTCATGGTAAAATCTTTCAGAAAACTAGGAATAGAGGCAACATTTTCAACATGATAAATTTCTCAGGTAGGGGACAGGAACTGAATGGGTTCTATTTGTGCCATCAGGAGAGTATTGACAAGGGCAAGGAAAAATGCCACAAATTTTCAACTATTTTGAGTGTGGCCTTTTCTTGGTTAGGCATTTGCTTGGTTGCAGCTTCTCAGCTGGATTCTAGAGTTCTCTTCCTTCCTTCCTTTCTTTCTTTCTTTCTTTCTTTCTTTCTTTCTTTCTTTCTTTCTTTCTTTCCTTCCTTCTCTTAATACTCTTTATTTTTTTAAAAAATTTTATTGTTTAAAGTATTACATATATTAGTGCATATATCTCCTTTTTTCCCCCATTGACCTTCCCCCAGCCACCCCTACCCTCTGTTGCATGCCTCATTCCCCTCCCCCAGTGTCTGTGTCCACTGGTGTACTTACATGCATGCATACAGGTCCTTTGGTTGATCTATTTCCTTCCCTCCCCAACACTCCACAGGCTCCTCACTGTAATTTGACAGTCTGTTTGGTGGTTAACTGTCTCTATATCTATCTTTTTATTCATCAGGTAAAATGTTTTTATTTCTCCATAAATAAGTGAGATTATCTATTTTTCTTTCATTGCCTGGCTTATTTCACTTAACATAATGTTCTCCAGGTCTATCCATGCAGCTGCAAATAAAAAGAATTTCTTCTTTTTTATGGCAGCATTGTATTTCATTGTGTAGATGTACTGTAGTTTTCTAATCCATTCCTCTGCTGATGGGCATTTAGGCTGTTTCCAAATCTTAGCTATGGTGAATTGTGCTGCTATGAACATAAGGGTGCATTATCCTTTCTGATTGGTGTTTCTAGTTTCTTGGGATATACTCCTAGAAGTGGGATTGCTGAGTCAAATGGGAGCTTCATTTTTATTTTTTGAGGAAACTCTATACTGTTATCCACAATGGGTGTCCTAGTCTGCATTCCCAGAAATAGTGCACAAGAGTTCCTTATTCTCTGCATTCTCACCAGCATTTGTCATTTGTTGATGATTGTCATTCTGACAGGTGTGAGATGGTTCTGCATTGTTGTTTTGATTTGCATCTTTCAGATAATTAGTGACTTTGAGCATGTTTTCATGTGTCTCTTGGCCTTTTTCTGTCTTCTTTCAAAAAGATTCTATTTAGATTCATTGTTTATTTTTTTATTGGATCATTTATCTTCCTTTAAGTTGTATAAGTTGTCTATAGATGTTGGGGATTAAACCTTTATCATTGATAACATTTGCAAATATGTTCTTTCAAACAGTGGGCTTTCTTGTTGTTTTGTTGATGGCTTCTTTTGCTGTGCAAAAGCTTTCATTGCCCTAGGAGCAATATCAGTGAAGAAATTCTTCCACATATATCTGAGATTTCTCGGCCTGTGTATTCCTCTAGTATTTTTACAGTTTCTTGTTTAAGTTCTTATCTATTTTGAATTTATTTTTGTGTTTGGGGTAATTTGGTGGTCTAGTTTCATTTTTTTTGCTTGTATCTGTCCAATTTTCCCAACACCATTTATTGGAGAGACTGTCTTGACTCCATTGTATGTTCCTGCCTCCTTTGTCAAATATTAATTAAGCATAGTGGTTTGGGTCGATATCTGGATTCTCTATTCTATTCCATTGGTCTATATGTCTGTTCTTGTGCCAGTACCAGGCTGTTTTAAGAAGAGTGGCTTTGTAATATAGCTTGAAATCTGGTACTGAGATCCCACCTACTTTATTCTTCTTTCTCAGGATTGCTATGGCTATTCGGGGTCTTGTTTGGTTCCAGATGAATTTTTAGAGAGTTCTTTCTAGGTCTGTGAAATATGCCATTGGTATTTTAATGGGTAGTGCGTTGAATCTATAGATTGCTTTGGGTAGTATAGACATTTTAATGATGTTGATTCTACTAATTCATGAACATAGTAGTTCTTCCATCTGTTTATGTCTTCCTCTATCTCTTTTTTCAGTGTCCTGTAGTTTTTCACATAGAGATCTTTTATCTTCTTAGTTAAGTTTATTCCTAGGAATCTTAATTTTTTTTTGTGTGTGTAATGGTAAATGAGATTGCTTTTTTAGTCTCTCTTTCTGTAAGTTCATTATTGGTGTATAGAAATGCCATAGATTTCTTGGCATTAATCTTATATCCTGCTACATTGGCCAATTCATTTATTAAGTCTATAAGTTTTTGAATGGAGTCTTTTGGTTTTTTTATGTACAATATCATGTCATTTTTAAATAAGGACAGCTTTACTTTGTCTTTCCCAATTGGATGCTTTTTATTTCTTCTTCTGGTCTAATTACAAAGGCTAATACTTCCAGTACTATGTCAAACAAGAGTGGTGAGAGTGGGCATCCCTGTCTTGTTCCTGTTCTTAGGGGAAATGCTTTTAGTTTTTGCCCATTGGGTATGATGTTTGCTATGGGTGTATCATATATAGCTTTTATTATGTTGAGGTATGATCCTTCTATTCCCACCTTGTTGAGAGTTTTTATAAAGAAAGGGTATTGGATTTTGTCAAATGCTATTTCTGCATCAATTGATATGACTATGTGATTTTTATCTCTCAATTAGTTTATGTGATGTATCACGTTTATTGATTTGCAGGTATTGTACCATCCTTGCATTCCTGGGATAAATCCTACTTGGTCATGGTGTATGATCTTTCTGATGTACTGCTGGATCCGATTTGCTAGAATTTTGTTGAGGATTTTGGCATCTATGTTCATGAGGGATATTGGCCTATAATTATCTTTCATTGTGCTGTCTTTATCTGGTTTTGGTATTAGGGTGATGCTGGCTTCATAGTAGGTGTTTGGAAGTGTTCCTTCTTCTTGAATATTTTTGAATAGTCTGAGGAGGATAGGTTTTAATTCTTCCTTGAATGTTTGGTAAAACTCTCTTGTGTAGCTATCTGGTCCCAGGCTTTTATTTGCTAGAAGCTTTTTGATGACTGCTTCAATTTCTTCCATAGTTATTGGCCTATTGAGATGTTTAGATTCTTCCTGATTGAATTTTGGAAGGTTATATTTTTCTAGGAATATGTGCATTTTCTGCAGGTTGTCCAGTTTGTTGGAATAGAGTTGTTCATAGTATTTTTAAAAAATCCTTTGTATTTCAGAGAGGTCTGTTGTTATTTCTTCTCTTTCATTTCTGATTTTGTTTATTTAGGTCCTCTCTCTGGCTACAGGTTCATTGATCGTGTTTATCCTTTGAAAGAATCAGCTCTTGGTTTTGTTGATCTTTGGAATTGTTTCTTTAGTATTAATGTCTTTTATCTCTGCTCTGATCTTTACTATTTCTTTCCTTCTGCTTCAACTAGGCTTTTCTTGTTGCTCTCTTTCCAGCTCTTTGAATTGAGAGTTAGGTAATTTATTACCATTGTTTCTTGTCTTTTTGCAGTAGACTTATAGAACTATGAACTTCCCTCTCAAGACTGCTTTTACTGTGTCCCATAAATTTTTGTACTGTTGTGTTATCATTGTCATTTGTTGCCATGATGTTTTTTACTTCTTCCTTGACTTCCCTGGTTACCCAGTTGTTGTTTAATAGTAGGTTGTTTAGTCTTCATATGTTTGATTTCTTTGTATTGTTTTTATTGTAGTTGATTTCCAGTTTTATGCCACTGTGATCTGAGAAAATGCTTGATATGATTTCTATCTTCTTGAATTTGAAGATATGACCCAACATGTGGTCTATCTTTGAAAATGACCCAGGAACACTTGAGAAGAATGTATATTCTGTATATTCTGTGGCTTTGGGGTGAAATGTTCTGAAGATGTCAATTAATTCCATCTGGTCTAGTTAGTCATTTAGGATTGATGTTTCTTTCCTGATTTTTTGTTTGGAGGATTTGTCCAGAGGTGACAGTGGGGTATTATAGTCTTCTGTATGACTTTATTGCTGTCAATCTCTCCTTTGATATCCTCCAGGAGTTTTTTTTTTTAATGTATTTAGGTGCTCCTCTATGGGGTGTGTATATATTTACCAGAGTTACTTTTTCTTGTTGTATTGCTCCCTTTAGTATTATGAAGTGGCCTTCCTTATCTCTTGTTATGTCCTTCACTTTGAGATCTAATTTGTCAGATATAAGTATTGCAACCCCAGCTTTTTTTTTCATTTCCATTTGTCTGAAAAACTGTCTTCCATCCCCTCACCCTCAGTCTATGTGCATCTCTTTTTCTGAGATGGGTTTCTTGTAGACATGAGATATATGGGTCATGTTTTCTTATCCAATCTGTTACCCTATGTTTTTTGATTGGAGCATTTAATCTGTTTACATTTAAAGTTATTATTGATAGGTACTTATTTGTCACCATTTTTATTCTTTACCCCTGTGTTCCTTTTTTGCTTCCTATTTCTTTTTTTTACAGCAGACCCTTTAACATTTCTTGCATTGCTGGTTTGGTGGTAATAAATTCCCCTAGTCCTTTTTTGTCTGTGAAGCTCCTGATTTCACCTTCAATTTTGATTGAAAGCCTTGCTGGGTACAGTATTCTTGAATTCAGACCCTTCCTTTGTATGACTTTGTATATTTCATTCCATTCCATTCTGGCCTGATGAGTTTCTTTTGAGAAATCTGATCGAGGTTCCTTTGCAGGTAACTTTCTCTTTCTCTCTGGCTGTTTTTAAGATTCTTACTTTGTCATTGGTGTTTGCTAGTTCACTTATAATATGCCTTGGTTTCAGTCTTTTGTGGTCATTTTGCTTGGGACTATGTGAGCTTCTTGGATTTGTGTGGGTTTTTTCTTTCCTATACCAGGGAAATTTTCTGTCATTATTTCTTCAAACAGGTTTTCTATTACTTACTCAGTTTCCACTCTTTCTTGGACCCTTTTTATGTGGATGTTGTTTTGTGTTGTCCCAAAGTTCCGTTAGGCTCTCCTCTTGCTTTTTAATTTTTTTTTTCTGTAAGCTGCTGTACTTGGGTATTTTTTCCTCCATTGTCTTCTAGCTCACTGATGTGGTCCTCTGCTTCTTCTAGTCTACTCTTGATGCTGTCTATTGAGTTCTTTATAGCAGCGGTGTCATTTTTTATTTCTTCTTGATTCTTTATAATTTCCTCTTGGTTCTTATTCATATTGTCAAATTTGTCTTCCATCCTTTCAGCCACCTTATGACCATTTCTCTGAACTCTCTCTCTGGCTGGTTATTTGCTTCTATTTTGTTTACTTCCTTTTCTGGTGATGCCTGCTTTTCTTTCATATGTGGGCTGTTTCTTTGTTTGCCCATGGTCTTTCTTCTCCGTGTGTCTGGTTATGTAGTTCTCTCTCTTTATACCAGGGGAAATCTGACCTTTCCATGTGGCGTGTGGAGCTCCTCTGAATCCGAGTGTTTGCACCAAGTTGGGAGCGTTGCTCTGGGTCACCTGGTTGTTTAGTGGCTGCTGCAGCTGTAGCTTTTCAGGCTGTTCAGTGGGAGCCACAGTCGTAGCTTTTCAGGCTGCCATAAACATCCACTTTTCCCTTAAAGATGGCATGGTCTCTGTGTTTGCACTGGTGACTCTGGGAGAAAAAACTCCATGGGAGTGGGGCTGACTGGGCAGGGGAGCCCCATCCAGCTGTTCCCCACCTTCTCCTGGAGGATAACTATCCCTTAACTTGCCAACAAACACTCCCAGTGTGAGCCTCAGCTGTTCTGTCTGTTCAGTAACAAGGCTCCAGAGATGTCTGTCTATTCTGTTGCCATTTTTTACTTTGGGTCGTGTTTTTTTTTATCCATCTGTTACCCTATGTCTTTTAATTCTTGCATTTAATCCATTTACATTTAAAGTTATTATTGATAGGTACTTATTTGTTGCCATTTTTATTCTCTAGAGTTCTTATAAAGCTCCTTTGGTACTTACATTATTGTTGATTTGGTGTTTCCATGGGGGAACAAAGTTCTGGAACATCATAGTCCACCATCTGGTTCAGCTATTTTTCAGTTTGTTCCTTTTTATCACTAATATAGATGTACCACAGTTTGGGTAACCATTCACGTATAAAGGGCACTTGGACTGTTTTCAATTATGGACTATCATTAATTAAGTTGCTACAAATATTTATGAATGTGTTTCTAAGATACATGCATACATGCAACAGATTTTGATATGGTGTGTTTTATTTTTCATTCCACTCAAAATGCTTTCTAATTTCCCTTTTGATTTAATCTATGGCATGTGGCTTATTTAAAAATGCATTACCTAACTTCTATACATTTGGACATTTTCCAGGGGGTAATTCTGTATTGATTTCTAACTTAATTCCATTGTGGTTAGAGAACATCCTATATAATAAAAGAATAATATGCTAAGTGTCCAGTTGTGTATTCAACCAATTAAAGTATAATATGTTAATGATCTGGTAAGGCTGTTCAACTGCTCACTAATATGTGTCCTGACCATTAGAGGCAGATAGTTGACCAGTCAACCAGTCTCTATTATGTGCAGTGACCACCAGGGGTCAGACAATCCAACTTAGGTTAGCTTGCTGCTGGGGCTGACCTATTGGGACTGAGTGAGATGGGCTGGACATTGGAGCCCTCCCACAGTGCTTTCCTGGCTGGCCAACCTCCTGTGCCTCTCCCCGGCTCTGATTAGGTGCCAGTGGGTTCCCTCAGCCTGGCCTGCACCCTCTCACAATCTAGAACCCCTCGAGGGATGTCGGGGAGCCAGTTTTGGCTCAATCACACAGGCCAGGTTGAGAGACCCCACTGGTGCACGAATTTCTGCACCAGGCCTCTAGTACTTTGTATAAATTAAATTATTTTGGATTTATTGAAACTTCTTCTAAGGCTTAGAAGATAGTCTACTTGGAAAATGTTTCCTGTGCACTTGATAAGATTGTGTTTCTGCTGTTAATTTAGTGTATATTTCTGAAATGTCAACTAGCTAAATTTGTTCAAAAACTTGTTCAAGTTTCCATATACTTTCTGATTTTTTTGTATACTTGCTCCAACTTTCTCTTAATTAGTGTTCATATGATATGTCTTTTTCCATCACTTTAATTTTAATCTATTGTGTCTTTATATTTAAACTAGAGGTCTGATGCATGAATGCATGCACAGGAGGAGTCTAGGTTAGTATGCCAGTCCCACCCTCAATCAGGATGGGGGAGCCATTGGGGGGTAGGACTGGCCAAGGGGAGGGGCCGATTGGCCAGCTGGTCCCATCCCCTGGTCAAACTCCCTGTTGAGGGGACATTTTGCTATGACTTGTGCTGACCACCAGGGGGTGACATGGAACTGCCAGCAGGTCTTGCTCTCCCAATCAGAGCTGGGCCCAGGCTCAGATGGGGAAATGGGGGTGAATGGCATCAACCAACCTTCCATGGTGCCCTGGGTGGGGAGCTGTGACCACTTGCCGGCTACCTGTGGGTAAGGGTGATGGGGATGGAGGTGTGGTGAGAATGTGGATTGTCTGCCAAGCTCGCTCTCTCTCCCCTTACTTGCCTCCCCTGGGACACTAGGGCTCACGTGCACCAGGGAAGCCCCCAAGCTCAGGTGCTGGGCACCTGTGAGGAGCCCACTCCACACCTGTGCAGCCTCCCTCAGGTGAACTGGGCCAGAGCCACTGGGACTGCAGGGGTTGGTCGGGCTCCCCTTGGATTTGCACAGGAGCCAATCTGTGAGACCATCTGGGAGAGAGAACATTGCCAGCTTGGCTTCCATGAAATGCTGCTGGGCAGCCCAGAGGCCCTGGCCAGCATTGTCCAGTTGTGCTCACTGCATCTCCACATGGGGACTCGGGTACCATGACTCAGGCAGAGGAGGGTGGTATGTGGGGACCCAGGGGACCAGGTGCTGCCCAGGTCCCAGAGGTCAGCTGGGACCTGCCCTTCCACACCAGATGCTCATGCTTTGATCACCAGCCAGGCCTAGGGACCACATCTGTGCATGAACTTCCTGCACTGGGCCTCTCGTGAGTTATATAAATGTCTAGTCACTACTTGTATACCTGAAACTAATAAAATATTATATGTTCCTATAATTGAAAAATAAAAATGTACAAACAAGACAAACAAAATTCAATTTAGATACTGTCATTTAATTTGAGTGTTTAGACCATTTACAGTCAATGTGATTGTGGCTTTGTTTAAGTCTGTCATTTTGATGTATGTTTTGTTTTGCCCATCTATTCTCCCTTTCCTTGCTTTTTCTGCCTTTTTTTTTTAAATTTTTTGACTATTTTAATTATTTATTTAAAAATTTTATTGATTTCAGATAGGAATGGGGAGGGGGAGAGATATAGAAACATCAATGAGAGAGAATTATCAATCAGCTACCTCCTGTATGGCCCTTATTGGGGATTGAGCCCTTAACTCACAGAAAGGCCCTGACTGGGAAACAAGACATGACCTCTTGGTTTATGGGTTAATGCTCAACCATTGAACAACACTGGCAAGACTATAATTTATTTTATCTCCTTTGTTGGTTTATAGCTATAACTTAATGTTTCATTATTTTAGTATGTGATCTAGGGTCTATAGTAAGGATTCAGTCTACCTTCAGATGATACTATGCCACTTTGTGTTCTGTATAAGAATTTTCCTTGGAATCATTTCATTTCTCTTCCTATGGCCTTTATGCTATTGTCACCATACCTTATAATTATGCATATATTCTAAATCCATAATACACTTCATAATTTTAAAAATGTTTAATTAATAGAAAAACCCTTATATATTAATACACACAATTATCATTTCTGATGCTTTTTATTCCTCTGTGTAGATTCATATTTCTGTGTAATTTTCACTTCTGCCTAGACAACTGTCTTTAACATATTTTGTAGTATGGATTTTCTAAAGATAAATTATTTCAATTTTAGAATGTCTGAAGAAATATTTATTTCACCTTTGTTTTTGAAATAAAATTTTTGCTGTAAATATACAGAATTTAAATGGACAGTATTTTTCTTCTAGTTTATAAAGAGGTTACTGTACTGTGTCCTTACCTGTATTGTTTCCAAGAGAAATCTTCTATTACCCTTTTATTTTAGAATAGTTTAAAGTTTACAGAAAAATTGCAATGTAATACAGTAAATTTCCATATAGTCTATTATCAGTTTTTCTTATTATTAACATCTAATATTAATATAGTACATTTGTAATAATTAATGAACCAATATTGACTAAAATTCATATTAAGTTCACATTTTCATAGTTTTCATGTAATGTTCTGGGATCTCATCCAGAATACCACAGTATATTTATTTGTCATGTTTCTGTAGTCTCTTCTTGAGTATGACAATTTCTCAAGTTTTTCTTTTTTGACCTTGCCAATTCCCCCCACCGCCCCCAAATTTTTTTCCAATGTCTTATTTTCATATATTTTTAATTTTATTTTTCCCATCATTTTTCCCCTCTATACCCTTCTCTACCTCCTCCACCCCTACCCCCACCTAGCATACTGTTGTCCATGTCCTTGACCCCCCCTTCTCTCTCACTTTCTCTCTGTCACTTTTTTGCTCAATCTTCCCACCCCCAAAGCCCCCCTCCCTCCACACACACTAGAGCTGTTTGCCTGCTCTCTATGAGTCTGTCTCTATTTTGCTTGATAGTTCAGTTTGTTCATAAAATTCCACATACGAGTAAAATCATATGGTATTTGTCTTTCTCTAACTGGCTTATTTCACTTATCATAATGTTTTCCAGGTCTATCCATGCTGTTGCAAAGGGTAAAATTTTCTTCCTTTTTACAGCAGAGTAGTATTCCAGTGTGTAAATGTACCACTAAAAAAAAAAAAGCATTGGGCTGCTTTCAAATCTTGGATATTGCAAATAATGTTGCAATAAACATAGGGGTACATATATTCTTTCAACTTAGTGTTTCAGGTTTCTTTGGCTAAATTTTCAGAAGTGAAATCACTGAGTCATAAAGCAGTTCCATATTTATATTTTTGGCGACCTTCTCAGTTTTCAAGAGTAGTAGTCAGGTATTTGGTAGAATGCCCCTCAATTGAGTTTTGTATGTTTTTCTTATGGTTTGTTTAGTATTCTTGGGAGGAATACCAGAGTCACATCATATAAAGGATAAATGCTATCAACATGACTTCTAACTGGCCATGTTAAACTTGATCACCTGGTTGAGGTATCAGGTAGCATTTTCAGATTTCTCCATTGTACAATTGTATCTTAATCCCTTTTAATATTATATACTTTGAAAAGAAGTTATTATGCACAGTATATAGTATACATTTAAGGAGTGGGCACATCTACCCCCTTGAGAGCAGAGCAATTTTTAAAAATAAATTATTTAGAATTTTTTTGTGATTTACCTATTATTTCCTATTTACTTATTCAATTTTTATTAAAATAAGTATAGACTTGTGGATACATAATTTATACTCTGGGTTATAACCCAAGGCTATTTCATTAACTCTGTTGCTCAAAATAACAGAAAATAGTTTCATCAGCCATTAATTTTTAAAATATTTTTCTCCCTCCTTCTTCTTTGGGAATTTCTACAACATGTATATTAGTACAATTACATTTGTCCATCCAATGCCTTTTCCCTTTTTCCTCTGTGTTTCTTTTTATGTAGTTTCTAGTGCTATATCTTTAAGTTTTCTACTCTTTTTTTTTCCTGCAATGTCTGATCTGCTATTAATCTCATAAGACATATGGTATTTCACAATTTCTGACATTATAGTTTTTAATCTCTAAGCTTTACAATTATGCCTTTTTTATACTTTCCATATTGCTACTTAGCTTTTGAACATATGGAATACTGTTTTATTTCATGTTTGTTTTAATGTTATTATTATTATTATTATTATTATTATTATTTTACAAATTCTAACATCTATGTCAGTTCTGGATTAGTTTTTATTGATTGGTTTTTCTCTTCATGAGGCATCATATTTTTGGTGTCTTTGCATGCCAGGTAATTTTTGATTGGACTGCTGACATTGTGAACCTTACCTTATTGAAGGCTGGATATCTTTGTATGTTTGCAAATATTCTTATCCTTTGTTCTAGTACACATTTGATATTCTTGGAAATACTTTAATTCATTTGGTGTCTTGCTTTTAAAATTTGTTAAGTGGTACAAGAGCACTGTTCAGTCTAGGGTTAATAATTTGACATTACTGAGGTAAGATCCTTTTGAGTACTCTACCAACTGCCCTGTGAATTATAAGGTTTTATAATATGGCTGTTGGAAATAGGCAATACTCTTGGCCTTATGTGATTACTGTTATACTTCCTAATTCTTTTGGATAATTCTTTCCTGGGCTTCAGGTAGTCTTATCTTTTCTTTTCTTTTTAAAATATATTTCACTGAATTTTTATAGAAAGGAAGGGAGAGGGATAGAGAGTTAGAAACATCGATGAGAGAGAAACAACGATCAGCTGCCTACTGCACATTCCCTACTGAGGATGTGCCCACAACCAAGGTACATGCCCTTAACTGGAATGGAACCTGGGACCTTTCAGTCTGCTGACGCTCTATCCACTGAGCCAAACCAGTTTCAGCATAGGTAGTCTTTTTCACAAGCATGTGCTGATCAGTGTTCTGCTGAGTGCACAATGGGGACCTTCTGTGGATATCTAGAGTTTTCCCCTGTGCAGCTCTCTCCTTTCTGATATTCTTTCCTGTGAATTTCAACCACCATAGTCACTTCAGCTTTTTCAATTCAGGGAGTCCTCTGAGCTCTGTAAGGTTTCCTCTTTCCCCATTCTGTGATCTGGAACCAATCTTAAGGCAATATACTGGGGTGATGGTGGGGATCACCTCATTTGTTTCCCATCTTTCAGGGATCACTGTCCTTCATCACCTGATGTCCAGTTTCTTTAAAACTTTTATTTATGGTCTGTCATTTTGTTTGATTTGGTTTGATTGCTTTAGGCAGGAGGTTAAATATGGTCCTTTGTACTCTATCATAGATAAAATTTGGCCATCATTTAGGTCATTTGTTAAATACTCACACATAATACAGAATTTAAAAAGATATACTGAAAACAAACAAAAAACATCTGGGATTTCATTTAGTCTTTAGGTCATCAGTTTATGGTCTTTGAGGGAGAAGACCATCACATAGACAGGCAAAAACATCACTTTTTATATAACACTAGAGGCCTGGTGCATGAAATTGGTGCATGGGTATGGTCCCTAGGCCTAGTCTGTGATCAGGGCCATCTTTCCCAGCTGCCAGCAGCCAACCCCACCTTCTTCCACCACCCACCCCCCAGTTCCCCATTCCCCATTGAATGATCAGAGCCTGCCAGCTGGAGGAAGAGACGGAGAGGTTGTCTGGCAGGCCTCAATCAGACAATCAGGGCCTGTGAGCTGAGGCAGCTCCTACATTGAGAATTTGCCCTCTGGTGGTCAGTGTGCATCATAGCGACTGGTCATTCTGCCATATGGTCAATTTGCATGTTACTTTTTTATTATACAGGATAGTAAGAGCTAAGAGAGAAGTTGCTTTGGGAGCTCACAAGTGAGACTGTTCACCAATGCTGGATGTTGAATTAAGCCTTCTTTGAAGAAATGCCATTTGAGTGAGCAGAAGACTGGGCAGATGGTTATCCAATAAAGAAGACATGGTGGGAGAAGATATAGTTCAGGGAAGAGGTCCATCATGACTAAAGGCATATTAGTGTGGCATCACATGGCATAAGTTGCATACCCATGCATAATAGACAAGGGGAATGGTAGAATGAGACTAGCAAAATAGGCAGCCAGGTAAGAAAAGATTCATATGTCATGCTAAAGCATTTAAACTTCATCTTGTAAGCAATGGAGAACCACTAAAATAATTTAATTATATGTTATGTTAGCATTTTATAGAGGTCACTATGGTGGCAACGTGAAGATAGAGTTGAGGTGCAAAGATGAACTTTGGGGAAGTCGTTACATTAGCCTAGGGAAGAGACAGTGGGGCCTGCACTATGATGTGTGGTCAGGGTTGGACATTCAGGGAGAGATGTGAGAATTATTTAGGATGTAAAATGTCAGGACATCTTGACTTACTGTGTGTGAGGGAGTGAGGGAATGGGTGTGGATATAAAATAGTTCCAGGCCTTTGGCTAGAATTACCACATGAAAAATGCTGAAATGAACTGTTAGGAGCTATTATGGTGGAGGAATAGTTCTGGGGTAAGGAAAGTTCAGGACATGCTGAGTAGGACATGGCTAGTATGAGAGGATACTGTTTGTGTGACTTGTCTTTGACCCTTTACTCCACATTCATCCTTTTTGAAGTTAAGCTTGCCATGGTGGTAGGGCATAAAACATGTGGATTTGCTACCTGGTTTAGGGTAACTTTATCCCCAAATCACTTTCCTTGTTGTAGAACTCCCATCATTGGTACTTTTATCAATAGTCTCTGGGGAGCAGATGAGGGCTGCCATACTAGGTTGTGGAGATTGTCTGTGGCTCTACTCTGGAGCCATTATTCATATTGCAGCACAGTGACTGATGTTCTAGGGAATCAGACAGGCCACATTCTAAGCAGCTGTGTCATAGAAACAGCCTGATCTTGGCTGCACCTGGACCACTTACTTTCACAACTCGCTTACATTTTATGACCTTGTTTTACAGAGCTGATTGTGAAGATAAAGCACATTGTAAATTCTTAAAATGCTAGTCATTATTCACATTTTCATCCTATCTATTTGCTAATATTGGGGAGATTTGATGACAAGCTTTGTGTCACATATTTTCTCCCTGGCAAAGGTGGCTGCAGCCTAAGTAAAAGAGGAGAAAGAACAAATCAAGGTTCAGAACCTGAGGACTGACAGTGCAACAGATCTCATTTCTTTTTGTTGGCGTCCTCCCTTTCCCCAACCACCTGATTTCTAAATCTCTAAAACTTCCTCAGGGGCTTGGTCTTGCTCTGAAAATGAGATGTAAAGGTTAACAGTTGTGTTGAACTCTGGGTGCATGTTAAATCACCTGGAGAGCTCTAAGAACCACTGACGTATGAAAATCACCCCAAGTGATTGTGATGTAATCATTCTGGGGTGTGGCCTGATCGTTTGAATATTCTAATAATTCATGATTCTAATGTGCATTAGGGAAGCCAGGATTCAAGTTGGTGCTGGGGCAGGTTAGGGCTCTGTTTGCTTTCTTTTTGTTTTGAGATGAGTGCTTGTTATATGAAAAGGCTGAGCTGGAATCTGGGTCTGAAGATAAGGAACCTGGGGAGATAGGCCTTCTAAGCTCTGAGCTTTTTGCCTTTGGAGTCTTGTTCTGAGAAAAATACCTGACTGTTTTTATGAAATAAGCATATAAATAGTAAGACATCCTACATTTTTAAGAAGAATGAAATTAGCAGCTGATATCTCCCTTTCTGCGTTAATATTGGCCAAGATTATTGCTCTCCTGAAGATGGTTTAGTTCAGGAAGAGATAAGAGGTCAATATGTGAATCAAATAAGGTTGCCAGACCCAGTAAATAAAAAAAGCACAGTTAAATTTGGGGTTACATTTTTAGTATCAGTACAACCCAGGCATGATTTGGAATACACACACACACACACACACACACACACACACACACACACACTAAAGGATTATTTGGTGTTCAACTTAAACTCAAATATAACTGGATATTTTTCTTTTTCTTTCTGGCAACTCTAGGGTAAAACTACTCAGTGAAATTGAAAGAACCTGAAACATATCAGGGTGAGCTGGTCTAGGAATCAAAAGTCATATTTTGACTGTAATCATAAAGGGTTTGTCATTGGCTTAGGTCTTGGGATTAGTCTGGCTCTGAAAGAAAGAACTGAGCCCTAAGTAGCCCACAAAGCTGTTTTAATGCTATGATCTCTTACATTGATAAAATACATATGCTTTTCCAAAGTACTTTCACAATGCATTCTCTCACGTTATCCTCCAATCCACCCGAAGTTTAGCTCACATTAGCCATAGTTTAACAGTGGAAAAAACCTAAGGGCTAGAGAAAAGAGATTATTGTGAAGTCCCAAGTGAGTTGGCATCAAATCAAGACTTTGAGTATATTTCTTTTTCCTTCTGATAGCTCATAGTCATCTCTAGGTGAGGAATAAACAGTCTTAAAATGAATGCGTGCTGTGTGTGTGTGTGTGTGTGTGTGTGTGTGTGTACTCCCTCGCACATGGACAAGTAATTGTAACTGTGTTGACATTCATAGCAAGGCAGGAATAATCTACTTAATAGGTGCCTAATACTGTGCGTTTAAATCAGGCTCTCCTTCCCACTTCTCATTTCATAGCTGAGAATGCAATCAATGAGGCAACTTTAGGCATCACAGCTCTGGTGAAGGCATTGCTTTCTGTCATCCTCACTCGTTTGGGGTCTTGCTTCTCCCTTTGTTACTGCCTCTCTGCCTCCCAGCTCTTGGATTTGTACCCCATATCTCATCCACAAAGTCAGATTTCAGGTTCTCAGGTTTCATTGCCATCATCCTCTAGATGCAGCTTGACCTGCTCCCACCCTCCAGTAGTTCCTACTTTTACAGATTTTCTACAGAGAGAAAGGGAGAGGGATAGAGAGTTAGAAACATCGATGAGAGAAAGACATCGATCAGCCACCTCCTGCACGCTCCCTACTGGGAATGTGCCCACAACCAGGAATGTGCTCTTGACCGGAATCGAACCTGGGACCCTTCAGTCCGCAGGCCTACACTCTATCCATTGAGCCAAACTGGTTTTGGCTACTTTTGCCATCTTGATCGAGCTCCAAGGTGTTATATGGGAACCAGCCTGCTGGGGACTTAGTGAGCTGATACTCTAGCCAGAGCAGGGTTTTTGAAAGAAGCAGGTGGTACTTATCTTGATCTGTGAGGGGGTACTTTGGAAGCAGCCAATTAGCTAGAGATCTTCTGCAAACTGGTCCTTTCTGGGCCTTGTCTCCACCCACCTATCAGCTCGGCATGCTGCAACATAGTTCTGGTAGGAGCCTTCATGGAACCTGGCTCCAAGTGTTTATTTTAACTGAGGTCATGAACATAAGACCCCTAAAGTTTACTTCTTGAGCTGTCAGCAAATGCTTATTAAACACTTTAATTTTATTAATTTGTTTTCCTTTTCTTTCTCTCCTATTCTCTTTTTTCCTTCTCCTTACCCCCTTTCTCTCCCCTGCCTTTCTCTTTGTCCCTCTCTCTTTAGTCTTGAGTCGTGTGGATGGAAATAAGGAGCATCCTACAGTATGGAAGGTACAGCTCTCTTCAGTCATATTTTTTCACTTTCCCACTTCATATCCATTATGTCCAAAAAACTTAGTACTAGGCCTAACCTGGAGATATCTCTACTAGCTATGCATTCTCATCAAGTCCTTTAAATTAAGGACTACTTGCATGGGAAATGTTTACTGACCCTATCGCCAAGGGGGGGGGGTGCGGGGGGGAGGGGAAGCAAATGAGAGTTATGAGGTAATTATTTGCATACTGGTCAAAGAAACTTCCTGTGTTTACCCACAAATATAAAATTTTAGGGGAGAATCATATACAGGAACTCAAATTCTCTTGGCACCAAGTAATTTTGGAATTGGAAAAGGTACTGCAACTCAGATGTGAAATGAGGTAAAGTCAGGGCACATTCAGAACAATCTGCTGGGCTTTAGAACAATCTGCTGTTACGATATATCTCCTTTTATTTTCTGAATTTTTAATTTCTCTCTGTGAGATTAAGAAATTTCAGAATAATGTGGTGTGGTTAGAATAGGGGGAAAATTCCAGCTAAGAGTCTAGCTCTGCCTCTCTTTAGGATAGGCCTGGTTTATACTTTAAGGAAAATTCCAAACTCCTTGGCTTGGCCATTTAAAGTCTGCCAGGGGTTGAGCTCTATCTGCTGTTTCATCTTAACTCCTGATGAATGTCATCCGCTTACCCAGACTGATTCCCTTGCTGCCCAACTGATTACTTTTAATGTTTACCTCCTCTAGAGCTCCCTGTGTTTCTGGAACGGGCTGATCTCTCCATGCTCTCTACATCCTACATTAGTGGTTCTCAACCTTTCTAATGCCTCAGCGCGCTCGCTCTTCTCTCTCTCTCTCACTCTCTCTGTCTTTCTCTTTCTTTTTTTTAGAGAGTGGAAGAGAAGGAGGGGAAGAGAGAGAGAGAGACAGAAAGAGAGAAATATTGATATGAGAGAGACAGACACATTGATTAGTTGCCTCCCACACATACCCTGACTGGGGTGGGAATCAAGCCTGCAACCTAGGTATGTGCCCTCAACCAGAAATCAAACCTGCAACCCTTTGGTGCACGGGCTGATGCTCTACCCAGTGAGCAACACAGGCCAGGGCTCATTCTCCATATGTTATCTGATTTTATTAACCTGATTTATCTGTGTATATTTTGCATAGTTTTAGAACTAAAAATTTATTTCAGAAATCATCCAGTCCAGGCATACTTAGTCCAGGGTCTGTACTATGGACTCAAAGGGAGTTCTTGGCTTTCATCAGATTTTAAAAGGTATGGGTAAAACAGAAAATGTCAGGAACCACTGGTCTGCTCTAGCACTCCAACTTACAGATAAAAAACTATAGCTGAGTGAGGATGAGCATAGGTGCTCTGCATACAAGAATTTTCAGGGAAATGTTTACTGCCTGCAATCCAAGTGCTCCTGGAGGCATTACCTCTTACCTAGGTGAGGCTGGCATTGAAGTGGTACGCAGATTACCCAACCTAATGGGGAGATGCATTCAGAGACCTGGAGTGGAAAATCTAAAATGGGTGGTCAGGTCATGGAAGGGATTGAAAGCAGATATTAATAATTTACATATTATCTATTACATTGAGCTATGTAAGCTTTATGACAACTTTATGAGATAGGAATAGTCATCTCCCCTTTTACAGATGAAGGATGAAGTTCAGAGAGGATATCTAACTTGTCCAAATTCATACAACTAGGATCACTAAGATTGGAGCTGGTTCTAGGTTCTTTACTTTCCAACTACAACACCAGCTATTGCCTCTTTTTTTTTATTCCTTGTTGTCAGTATTACAGATGTTCCCTATCCCCCACTTTGTCCCCTTCCACCCAGCCCCCTTCTATCCCAGCCCTTCATATTGTATGTGTGCATGGGCTATGCATATATGCATGTACACTGAGTAGCCAGATTATTATGATCTCTGAATGCATAATAATCTGGCCATTCAGTGTGTGTGTGTGTGTGTGTGTGTGTGTGTATGTTAGAGGCCTGGTGTGGCCTGCTTGCCTGTTGGTTGAACCCCTAGTAGAGGGGACAATTTGCATATTAGCTTTTCATTATATAGGATATACATTGAGTGGCCAGATTATTATGCATTCAGAGATCATAATAATCTGGGCACTCAGTGTATATTCTTTGGTTAATCTCTTCCTTTCCCCTCCATTGCCCTCCCCACTGAGATCTGTTATTCTGTTCCGTGCATCCATAATTCTGGTCCCTATTTTTTTATCAGTTTATTTTGTTCCTTAGATTCCACATATAAGTAAGATCATGTGATACTTGCCATTCTCTATCTGGCTTATTTCCCATATAGCATAATACCTTCCAAGTCCACCCATGTTGTTGCAAAGGGTAAGAGCTTCTTTTTCACAGCTGCATAGTATTCCACTGTGTAAATGTACTACACCAGCTACTGTCTTTTTAGCTGGGGTGTGGAACCAGGGAATGAAAGGCAAGGAAGTATAGGTTTAAGTGGTCAGTCTAGTGGGGGCTGGGATAGGGGTGGCAGCACTGGCAGATGCCTCCATCAAGTGTGGCTGCCCACTTGATGAGATGCTGGGATGCTGGCCAGATGTAAAGGTCAGTGATGGGGTGGACAGAGTTTCCTTAAAGTCTTAAAGTAAATGGCATTCATTTATTCATCCACGTAGGTCCTGTGCTCGGTACTAGGCACACAATATGCATCTACCTACTGGTGCTAAAAGAACTTGTAGCTTTTTCCAAAGGAATCAAAAACTGAGTATCAGACAGTTTATCTTTGGGGCTACATCCTCCATTTTCTTGTCTGTTCCTGCCTCTTGACTCCTTTCTCTTTTCTTTCCTCCAAGGCCCTTACTTTTGCTTTTTTTCTGTCAAACGTTCTGCTCTCAGGAAAGGAAGGGAAATCCTGAGGTGTACGTAACTGAGGGAGCATAAACTATTACATTTTCTGGGTATTATTTTAAGCATGTTCTGCCCAGCTCTTCACTTTGAACTTCTATACTTCCTTAAAGAACCATATAGTCAGTACAGCTATGACTAAGATACAAACACCCATGCCTTATTCTCAACCCAAGTGGTAGACCTTCCTCCAGCATTGTGTCTGGCCTCCCCTTTTCTTGTTGTGCCTGCACTCTCCTTGGATCTGATGACAGCATCTATTCCCTGGCACTACTTGGCTGCTGTCCTTATCCCTCAATCCTGTCCACAGCTGTGTCAGAATGAGTCTGGCTAGGGATGGGACTGGTCTGGGCTGCCTTGTGCCAAGAAAGCTACCTAAAATGCTTAGGATGGGAGCAGCTAGGGGATGAATTTGACCATTTCTGAGGTCCAACCAGCCTCTGGAATTTACATACTTTACCTTATCTTCCCAATAACACTATGTGGCCAGTATTAGTGATCTGATTTTACAGTTGAAGAAATGAAGATTAGAGAGTTTAAGATAGCTTGTTTAGCTTGGCTATATGGCTCAGTGGTTGAGTGTTGACCTATGAACCAGGTTTGATTTCTGGTTAGGCCATAAGCTAGGGTTTTGAGCTGGATCCCCAGTTGGGGGCATGCAGGAGTCAGCCGATTGATGATTCTCTCTCAACATTGATGTTTCTATTGCTCTCCTTTCCCTGCCTTTCTGAAGTAAAAAATATATATATAATTTTAAGAAGATAGCATGTTTAATCTTACATAGCAAATGAATGGAAGAGCCTGGACTCCACATTCTCTGTCTGATTGCAAAGCCTGTATTTCCCCTGCCCTAACAACACAGAAGCAGAATCCCATTGTCTTGTCCTGTGGTCGGCACATCGCTGCTCTCGAGGCACATGTGGCACTTTGAGTGTGGCTCTTCCACAAAATACCGTGGCCTGGGTGAGTCTATTTTGAAGAAGTGGTGTTAGAAGAAGTTTAAGTTTAAAAAATTTGACTCTCAAAAGAAATTTCAATTTTACTGTTGATATTTGGCTTTGTTGACTAGGAGCAAGGAGCAGAAATGAAGGAGAAAAACGAAAGGATTAGAATTTGAGTGGACATTGAAATCGAGCAGCTAGGAAAAGCCATGAGGGCAAGGATAGAATTAGAAAGTCTAAGACAATCATAGTGAATGAAGCTGGAGTGTCAGCAGCTTCATAAATTTTGGTCCCATGGTTTGTGTGAAGGGTGGCCTGGCATGGGGGCACAGAATAGTATGGGAACTCCCCCACCATGCTTTGCCGCTCATTCCTGGACCTGCTTGGCTTATAATGACCACTTCTCCTGACTCAGCTCCAGTTCCCAGGACAATGCAAGGATAGGAAAAATGGGAATAGGAATTGTAAGATCACTAGCAGAACTGGAACCCTGGGATTTTAGACATTAGCAAGTTTGTAGGGAAGATGTTTTCTCTCACTGTGGCTGGGGTGGGCTTGTGGGGAGGAGTGGGAGCCCTTCTCAGTATCTCTAAAATCCTACCACTGGGTTGGGCAGCTGCCTGTTTTCCATAAGCTTGAGGCTGGCCTCTGATAAAGTTATGGAGGTGATACTGGCTCCATGGATTGTCACATCTTGGCTTTCTAACTTCCTCTATAGTTCCTTTTTGTGGAGAATGATAGCCTCCCCTCTCCTCCCCAACACTATGGACTTCCTGGCCAAGACATGAGATGGAGTCTGCAGGTGGTTCGGAGGAGCCCCAGTGGTCTCTGCTTGGCCCCAGGCTGGAGCAGGAGGATTCCAGCTCTGCTCTGAAAGGCTGACTAAACTCAGCTCCACTTATAGGGCTCAGGGCTGCTCTGTGCTCTGCTTTTGGGCTTTAGGCAGTGTCTTGAGAACCACAGGGCTGAGAGAGAGGAAACAGGTGGACACCACGTGGGCTGCAGGAAACTCAAGGTCACCAACTCCCCCTGGGGCCAGGAGGCAATTGCTCCCTTTGGAGAATGGTGTGTTAATCATCAGATCTCAGAGATGTTAGGCTGCAGAGGGAGGAAAGTTAGTCAGGACTTGTTAGGTTTGTGATGAGAAACCAATGTAGTGCTGGCCATTCACTTTCAGTTCTTCTTGTCCTCAGCTGTTAGATGTTTGAAAGAATTGAATATTATAATTAACACCAGGCACGTTGTACTGCATTCTATACTTTGAGGGTGCTTTCCTTGATAGCTGGATGAGACCGCCTGTCCAGTGCCTGGTGCTGAGTGACTCTCCATCAATGTTTATCAGATCATAGTTTTATGGAGAAGGGACATGACTTTCCCAAGGGTGGGCAGCATATTAGGACCTGAGGAGGCAGGTCTCATGCAGGGATGCCTTTCTCCATATGGACCTTTGAATTCCGCGCCTAGGGAAACCTCTGTCATAAATATGGTTACCAGAATGAACTAAGTGGAATGGCAAATACAAATAAGCATTTCACATATCACATGCTATTTTCCTATGGATTTGTTAATTTTACAGATACTTTATCTCATTTATTATTTTTAGCATTAATAGGCCTTTAGATATATAACCCTTCTCCCTTAGCTGCTCTGCCAGGATTGTTAGTATGGGATTTAATACTCAGAAAACATAACACAATCTATGGGGTCTACATATTAGTTGGGGAGGCAGTATGGCTTAATGGGAAGAGAAAAGGGTGGGAAACCAGGCAGGCCAGGGGTTCAGATCTTGTCTCCACTCTGAAACTTTTGTCTAGTTAATTTCTCAGCATTTTTATTTTCTTATCTAAAATTAATTTTAGATAACATTAATTTTCATCTATTCATAGAAAATTCTGTTTTCAGTGTAGAAGCCTCCCTACTCCTGCCGCCCCCCTTTCTTTTTAAATAACCATATAGTCATTACTGTGAAAAGCTGAATGTTCTTTCATTGGCTTACACAAATGGAAATACACATCTGTATTTTAAATAAGATCACCTGGTGTTTATAGCATCTCTAGGGTATACAAAGAACTTTTACATCAGTTTGTTTAGTTTATTTATAAGGTCATTAATTTCCACAGCATTCTTATGAGACAGAGATTAGACATATTGTTCATGAGTTAATGAAAATATAGAGAGGTTTTGGCACTTGTCCAACATCACAGAAAAAGCAGTGACAGCCAGGAGTATCGTGGACATCTCCAGGTTGCGAACTCAGGGCTGGCTTACTATTAACTCATGGTTGCATGCATGTCTTTTCTCTTGCACTTGGGTTGTGCATATTTTAAGTCCTCTGTGCTGGCACCCAGGGTATGAGGTTGTACATGTAGTCTCTATCAGATATTGACCAATGACCTGTCACTACCCTGACTTTATGCCATGTTGGATTGGATGAGAAGGGACCATGTGGAGCAATGCTGATGAAGGTAAGATGGAGTTTATGCAACGTCCAACTTTCTTCCATTCCACTTTCCACACTCATTCACCTTTCATAATGCCTATGTTTTTGACCCTTCTGGAGCCATGTTCTCTTTCCCCTATTCCTCCCTGTCTGTTAATAGTATCTTAAGGATCATCCTTAATAAAAACTACAAAGTTCTGTTCCATAATCAAAGGTGTTTCAGGCATTGGTGTGTTGGTGGTGGCATAGATTTTGGGGATCAGTAATGCTAGTCCCTGTGTTTCTAAAAGGATGTTGTAAATATGGGAACCTTTTTGTCTCTGGGTGAAAGATGCTGGTTGAAATCATGGTGTCATATTCTGGACTCTTTGCGTTGAGAGTGGACACAAGCTTTGCTATTGCAGAAATGGTCTAGTTCTCATTAGCAGCTTCAGGATTGATTCTGGAATGACCAGGTCACCGCCTGCTCCCATATGTGGTCTTTTTGTTAGTGCTGGCCTTTTCAAACCTTGGGCTTGACTCATGGACTCTTTCTTCTCAATTGTTTTCTGCAAAGCTCGATTGTCTTTTGTTGCCTTTAGACTTGCTCATTAGACTTAGGACCAGCCTAGCTCTATTTTGCCTGCATTTATTGTGTTTTGATTCCCTCCTAATTTCCTGGCAGTCTAGATTTGCACCATTCCTGATTTTGGCCTCAAACACCTCTCTTAGTGTTGACTGCTTCATTTTGCCCCTCCTTGCTATAGGATTAGAAGAAAAGGGTAGTATAGGCCAATGATTTACATGAGGCTTCCTGAATAAGGTAGGAATTAAATTGGGTCTTGAAGTTCGAGTAACATGCCAATAAGTAGAGCAGGTTAGAGAAGTGTTCCCAGGCAGAAGGAACATGAGTGAAGCAATGCAGCAGGTGTAATAGCAAAGGCATGGGTTGGTGTTGGACGGACTGAGTTCAGAGTGAAAGTGGAACATGTATGCAGACTTTGTGTATATTTTAATTACAGTAGTTTTCTTTCAGAGTTTGGGTCAAAAAAGTTTGAAGAAAATCTCACAGGAAATTATTTTCTCTGTCTCCACACTAAATATAAAATGAGGCTGTGGTTTTACACGTTTGTATATGCATGTGTGTATTTAACTTCTACAACTCATTTTTTCATCATAAAAGTAGCAGAGTTTTCATATGATTTATTTTTACTCTGAAAGAAGCAGCTTCTGAAAACGTTAGACTAGTGTTTTAAGTATGAGAAATATTGTCAAAAAGATTCTTGGGAAGATCTCTTAACTTCTCTGGACTTTGACTTTCTGATCTGTAAAATGGGGTGAAACAATTTACTTCTAAGTGTTGTTGAGACTGATTAATAGTACATGTGAAAGCAGCTAGCCCAGTGTTCCAGTAGGTTCTCAAAACATGTGCATTTTATGGCTTTTTGTGCTGCCTCAAGTGCAGATTTAGTTGAGCAGGCTGGAGTAAACTAGAGAGTGAGAAAGCTCCTGTTTCTGCTTCAGCATCTTGCCTGGCCAACTGTTCAATGCTGAGTGATGAGAATGTTTCCTCTCCAGATATGCCTGCTCCCCTGGCCCAGGCTTGAGTGTCTTGATTGCTAGAACTTGCACACAGGGCTAATGATGAGTTATCCTGCCCTTGTTAAAACTCAGCCTGGGGATGTAAAGTGATGTCAGTTCCTTTCTCTCCCAAGTGCCCGTGTGTCTGTACTCTCTCCCTGTGATGAATTGTAGCTATCGATGACCTGGTGCCTTTAATGCAAGGTACAGTTATAGAAACTCCCAGTTTCATTGAGTTCATGGTGACTTGATGTTGGGAGTAGCCTAGGCTAATTGGCTCTTGTTTAGTAGATGTGCTTGTGTGCTTCTGAAGACACATCCTGTCCCAGCTCAAGAACCATGGTGTTTGGTCACAAGTCCCTTCATCAGGTGATCTTAGCACCCCATTATCTCCATATTTCTGCCAACTATAGCTCTTTATTTATTGGCCATCTGCACTCTTGCTGGGTGCCAATTTTTGTTCTAGGACAGCGGTTCTCAACCTGTGGGTCGCGACCTTTTTGTGGGTCAAATGACCCTTTCACAGGGGTCACCTAAGACAATCGGAAAATGCAGATATTTACATCACGATGCATAACTGTAGCAAAATTTCATGGTTGGGGGTCACCACCACATGAGGAACTGTATGCAAGGGTCGCGGCCTTAGGAAAGTTGAGAACCACTGTTCTAGGATTTCTGTCTTTGAATTTGAACCTCTGCTAACAAGATGTAGTTATTGCTCTTGGTCTTTAATTCCTAAGTTTTTATTCTTACATTTAATTTAAAAGCTCATTGGGCCCCATATTTTCTCTTCAGTAACTGAAAGTGCTACTGACCATTGTCTAGGCACCAACATTTGGGTGTCTGATATTGGATATTCAAGATTTTTCAATTCTATTTTTTGATGAGTCTCTGGATGTAAGTTTTTTATAGGTCAAAGTTGACCTAACCACCTATATCCACCCAGGTGTGCAGAAATGCCTTGTTGGAAGTACTTCTAGACTCCCACTCTATGCCCGATCAGAGCTTCTGATTCTGAAGGTTGGTTAGAGAAGGGGCTAGGGTGATCGAGAGCTAAAGGGAAGTGGAGGCTAGACCTGCCTGGAATTCTTGGTGCTTCTGACACAAGTGGTTCATGGATCACTCACTATGAGCAACATTGACACACACCAAAGTTTCTAGAAGTCTGATTTTCATAGAAAGGGAAATGTCATGTTTACCAACCAAGGTTGGAAATGATAGATAAGAATGACTTGTTTTAAATCAGCTTTTTTGGGAACTGAAAACAGTTTAATTTCCTAAATAAGCTAAACATTCTCTCCCTAAGTTTGTTTATCCTAAGCATTCTGCTTGATTACCTTTGTTTGTGTTTTTCAGAGGAAATTAAGAGAGGTAAATTTCAGGCTATACTTTATTCAAATAACTTTAAAATTTGAATTTGTTCATGTCTGTGTTTATGAATTGTTCCTGGGCTTACCAGGTACAAAGTACACAGAGTTGCCAGATTATTATGATCTCTGAATGCATAATAATCTGGCCACTCAGTGTATATCCTATATAATAAAAGGCTAATATACAAATTGTTCCTTCGACCAGGAGTTCGACCAGCAGGCAGGCCAGCCAACCACCCATGTCCCCTCCTCCTAGCCAGGCTGGCTGGACTCCACCCATGCATGAATTCATATATATACACTAAGTGGCCAGATTATTATGCATTCAGAGATCATAATAATCTGGCCACTCAGTGTATACTCACAGATACTATTGTCACTTCCCCTCCTCCAATCCTTGCCCTTAATCTGCCCCATACTTCAGCCAGCTCCCACTAAATGTCAGTAATGTTTTTTTGATAACTGCTTCAGGGGTGATCTTTCGCTGAGCTATATTTTTAGAGGAGGAGATGAAAGGAAACTGAAAAATTAAAATCAAGATAAGTGGTTTCTTCCTTGGAATGTTATTAAGAGGATGTGGTCATTTAAAAAGTATTTTCCCGTCTTCTCCCCAGTGTTTGAGAGCTGAAGTCATGGAAGATGCTATCACACCTGGCTTTATTAACACAGCTAGAGTCACCTGTTTCAAGAAGCCCGGGAACATTAACCTTAAATGAAAAGAAAGTGGAATGAAAGGAAAGATAAAGGGAGAGACTAGGTTTTGGCAGAAGGAGACAAGGCTCTCAGCCAGGCCCCTGCAGCTACTCTGTTAAACAGCACCATGAATTTATTTTACAGGGAAATAATTTCCACTATCAGAGTATACTTAGTCTGCCATTGTTCAAACAAGATTAAAAAACCCAGTTAAACTAAAGAATGTGTTGATCTTCCAGGGGAACAGGAAAGGAATTAAGTTAGGAAAGGAAATAGATGGTAGAGATAATCAGGATTGGCCTTCTTGGGAGCCCAGCAGGATTTGCTGAGAAGGGTCAGAGGGTTCAAGAGAGGTTGGGTAGGGAATTATATACACTGATGCCACAGCCACTGAGCTTGAGGCCAAAGGTGTGTGCTGGCAGAGCAAGGCTTTGCAGGAAGGGCAAAGAACTGAGCTGGGAATTGTGAGTGCTACCACAGCAGGTAGAATCCTCAGAGCCTATGCTGGTACTGATTCTATTTCTTTGAATGTTCCTAAAAGATGGATGGTGTGGTCTAGGGTATGAATAGTCTTTTGGGTTGTGACAACCTTATAGTCCAGATTTCATGAGATATGCAGATTCCCAATGTCCGTCTTTACTGACTTCATACCCCACCAGACAAACTCTATGTCCTGATTGGGTGTTGGAAACCCCCATGCTTCGTTTCTCTGACAGTTTTTGACAGAGTGGCTTTGGGTCCTATAAAACCTCACTTCCACGTCTGCTATTTCCCCTCTAGAGTCTAAAAAGGCAAGCGATTCTAGTACATTAGAATATTAAAATAGTTTATTATTCAGCAGCGTAATGAAGAACAAGGAATGGGTTGATTGGAAGCGGGACAGCTGGTTTCGCTCTGTTTCCTGAGCACAGGCAGAACCTTCCTGAAAGCAAGTTGTCTTGCCAATGGTCATAGTCAGAGAGAGAGAGAGTGAGGAGGGGTGAAGAGCAGGTGTGGATCTATTTTCCCTTTTGGGAAAACAGCTTCATCATCATATGGAAAGGAACAGCAGATTTGTACCCTGGTAAGAAGTGCTTTGCAATCATACAAATTAAGAACAAATTATGAACTGTTACTATTTTGTAGAGGTGAAGGGGGTTAATATTCTTGGACTGTGATGAGCAAAGAGCCTGCCACTTAGTAGGATCTGGATAATGATGTTGCATGATGTATAAACTACCATGACCTTGAGTTGTGTGACTCAGCATTTTTCTTGAAAAACGCACTTATCTCTTAAGTGTTAAAATTATTGGATTTATATATGAGCAGCTGGTAATTAAATATATAAAAGGATTTTGCTATGTTAAAGAGGCCATTTATATAAATATATGTGGTTATAACTTAGTATTAATATTATGGACCCTTTAAGGTCAAAATAGAATAGGTTTACAGTAATAAGTGACTAATTTGTTTAAGGCCTGCTTTTTAATTTTGATTTAAAATTTTTAAATTTCTGTCTTATATAAATAATGCATTGTAAAAATACTAAAATTATTTTACACCCTTCCCCCAGAACAAAGTCTAATGGCAAGTAAGTCTATGAAACTAAAACAATCCCTATCAACATTTAATATGTAACCTTTTAGTCTTATATATGCATTAAAAAATGAGGTCATATTACATACTAGAGGCCTGGTGCCTAAAATTCGTGCATGGGTGTAGGGGTTGTCCCTCAGCCCAGCCTTGCTGAGGCCCCCTCGAGGGATGTTCAACTTCCCATTTAAGCCTGATTGGGATCGGGCCTAAAAGGGCAGTCGGACATCCCTCTCATAATACAGGACTGCTGGCTCCCAAATGCTTGCCTGCCTTCCTGATTGCTCCTAACTGCTTCTACCTGCCACCCTGATCAAACCACTCTCCTGCCAGCCTGATTGATGCCTACCTGCTCCCCTGCCAGCCTTTTTGCCCTAACTGCCCTCCCCTGCAGGCCTGGTCATCCCTAACTGCCCTCCCCTGCAGGCCTGGTCATCCCTAACTGCCCTCCCCTGCAGGCCTGGTCCCCCCTATCTGCTCTCCCCTATAGACCTAGGCCTGGTCATCCCCAACTTCCCTCCTCTGCTGGTCTGGTCATTTCTAACTGCTCTCCCCTACAGGCTTGATCACCCCCAACTGTCTTCCCCTGCTGGCCATCTGGGGGTGGCCATCTGTGTCCACATGGGGGCAGAATCTTTGACCACATGGGGGCAGCCATATTTTATATTGGAGTGATGGTCAATCTGCATATTAATCTTTTATTAGATATTATAGAGGCCTGGTGCATGGGTGGGGGTCAGCTGGTTTGCTCTGAAGGGTGTCCCAGATCAGGATGGGGGTTCCCTTGGGGCATGGGGCGGCCTGGGGGAGGGGCCTATGGTGGTTTGCAAGCTAGCCAGGCCCCCCTGCAACCTAAGTGGAGGACCTGGTATCTGGGATTTATTTATCTTCTACAATTGAAACTTTATAGCCTGGAACAGAGCCAAGCCTCTTGCTTGATCAGTAGTGGCAGCCATTTCTGTTAGGAATTATTTGTCTTCTATAATTGAAACTTTGTAGCCTTAAGCAGAGGGCAAGGCATGCCAGGATGTGTGGAAAGCTTGGCTTCCTCCATTGCCAGAGACAACCCTAGCCTCCTGCTCTCTCCAGCTCCATGGCTGCTGCCATTTTTGTTGGGATTTATTTATCTTCTATAATTGAAACTTTGAAGCCTTGTGTGGAGACCTGAGCCCGCCAGGGTATATGGAAAGCTTGGCTTCCTCCATGGCCAGGGAAACCCAAGCCTCCCTCCTGCTTGCTCCATGGCTGCAGCCATCTTGGTTGGGGTCAATTTGCATACTCATTCCTGATTGGCTGGTGAGTTTGGCTGGTGGGCATGGCTTGTGGGTATAGCAGAGTGATGGTCAATTTGCATATTACTCTTTTATTATATAGGATGCATTTTGCTATTTCTTTTTTCACTATATTTTTAAACCTTTTCTTATGCTTTGTATTTTTTTTAGTGACTAAATATTCTTTAATCAAACTATTGTATATATATATATATATATATATATATATATATATATATATATAATTTTTTTAATTTGGTAACAGAAAGTTTTTCTGATGAATATCTCCATAGTACAATGTGTATATTTTCTTGTACTACATTTCTATATATGTAATTTGTAGCTTAAAGGCTTTGTAAAACTTTGAGACATTTTACAGGTATTGATAGAATATTCTCCAAAAGGTACTCCATTTTGCATTCCTATCAGTAGTATTTGACTTTTTTTTTTCCTTTCAAACACTGATCAAAACTGGAAATAGTTCTCCTCATCCTCATCTTCCTCCCCCACCCACTCCTCCTCCTCCTCCTAATTCTTTGTTGTTGTTGTTGTTCTTCTTCTTCTTCTATCTTCACCCAAGAATATGTTTTATGAATTTAGAGAAAGAGGAAGGAAGCAAGTTTGGGAACACAGAAGAGGAGCCCATCTCTTTGAGAATGAAAGAGTATGAAGAATTCAGTTTTGGATATATCATATTCTTAGTGTCTCATACATCAGAGTGGAAGTATCTAGTTGGATATTTATATCTGAAGCTCAATAGAGTTTTCAAGGAAAATACAGAGTTTTGGAATTCTTATAAACAGGAGTTGCAATCTAGGAGTAGATGATACTCCCAAAGAAGAGTATATAAAGTGAAAAGAAAAGAGGGGCTAGGACAGAGAGCTGGGGAACTCCAGTACTTAAGGGATGGGAAGAGGAAGTAGAGACTAGAAAGGGGCATGTATAGAAATAAAAAGCATTGTTATGAAAGTCCTTTTAAAGAGGACAGATGTTCTTCAGTGCCAAATGATGCAGATTAATCACATAAGATAAGGATTTTGGATTTAACAAGAGATATTTTTGCCCAGTTTAGGGTCATTTCAGTGAAGGCGGATGCCAGATTCTAAAGAGTTAAGGAGTGAATAGAAGGTATGGAAATGCAAAAATACATACAGACCTCTCTTTAAAGAAGATTAATAATGAAGTGATGAGAAAAATAGAGTAGCAGATAACACTGGGAGGAAGCATAAGGGAGAGGCTGCTGAGAGAAACACTTGAAAGCCAGAGATCCTGCATGGTGGGGGAAATCGTTGAGATGTGTAACTCAAGACAGTTCATTATCTTAAGACAGGAAGAGAAATTCTGCCTGTTTTATGGCAGGAAAAATAAGGATGCATAGGTGTAGATGGGTATGATGGTAGAATATTGAGAGTTTCCATGTGATGGTTTCTATTTTCTCTGTAGTAGGAGACAATATTTTCAGCTGGGCTTTAGAGGTGGGAGGGTGGGAGGTTTGAATGGATTGAAGGAGGTTTTAATTGTTGCTATGATAAGTGGAAAAGGAAGCTGAACAGGGATGGATAAGAAAAATTTCAGGCAGTATTGAGGGTCCTGTTGAGCTTGAAACTGCCAAATTTTAAGTGACACCTAATTTGTGTATGTTTTTATGACATTTTTTCCTCTAGCTGAGAAGGTAGACTCTAAGGTTGGGATTTTTCCAGTTAAATGTGACAGAAGATTGATGGGGCAAGCTATTTGAGGGCAATACAATTGCAGAGTTGTTGTGATTAACCATGAGTTCAAGGGTGGGCAGGGAGAGTATGATGATAGGAGGGATTTGAAAGATCAGGAGGTCCCTGGCTGGTTGCTCAGTGGGTTGGAGTGTCATCATGTTATGCCAAGGTTGTGGGTCTATCTCTGTCCCTATCTCTATCTCTTCCCTTCTTTCTCTCTCTCTAAAAACCATGAAATAAAAATAAACAAAAAAGATCAGAAGAATGTAGAAGGGTCAAGGGCATGGAGGCTGAAGTAAGGTTAAAGAACTGGTGTAGTGCAAATGAATGAATCCAAGAGCTGCATGAGAAAGGGTGCTGCATTTGGAAGAAATTGTGGATATAAGATTTTAGAATTATACCAGTTTCAGAAAAGGATAATATTCAACATATTTAACTGGTCTGATATAAACAATGACAAGTCGGAGTAAACCATGCAAAGCCATACTATTATGATCTGCTGAGTCCAAGATGTGCATATCTGATGGGTTTGAGGAAGGATTAAGAGTTTGAGACCAGCATGAAGCATTACCATGAGTGTTGAATTTATCCAGACTGATTATATGACTTGAGATAATAAGGGAAACCATGAGTCTGTTACCAACAGCATCAATAAATGAGAAGTAATTCCTGTCAATATCATTCTAAGGTAATTTGGGGCTAGACAACAGCACTAAAGATAGGAGGAAACTGGTATAGCCAGATGGCCTATGTCTTGGTGGGTTATAACAGAATACCAAATACTGGTTGGCTTATAAACAACATAAATTTATTTCTCACAGTTCTGGAGGCTGGAAGGCTGCTGGCAGACTTGGTGTCTGGTAAAGGGCCATTTTCTGGTTCATAGATGGCCATCTTCTCACTGGGTATTCATATAGTGGAAAGGGTGAGGAGAAATCTTTCTTATAAAGACATTAATTCCATTCATGAGGGCTCCACCCTCATGACCTAATCACCTCTCAAAGATGCCACCTCCTGATTCCATCACTTTAGAAATTAATATTTCAGCCTATAAATCTTTTTTTGGGGGGATGCCAAAACATTCAGATTATATTAGTTTAAGCCTCAGTTGGTTAGAAGTTTTATAGAACAGTGGCAGAATCATAGTCTGGGAGAAAGAAGCATGTGAATCCCACACACCAACTTGAGATTCAAAAACATGAGCAATCATTTGGGAAAATTGCAGGGAACAATGTTCTCTGAGGAGCTAGCATCCAATTAAGACAAGAAATTGAAGGTGATAGTGAAAGATAGGGTGAAGATAGAGTAGTCTATATTTATCCTGGAATGGGCAGAGTTTGGAAGAAGGAGAACAGTAAGAGGTTGACGCAGGGCGAAGGAACATAAAGCAAAGCAATATGAAAGTTTGTGGACAGGAGGGGCTTGGTGTTATAGAGGCTTAGATCTTGAGTAGTGACTTTGGATGACCAAGATATAAGGCATGAAGAGATTAGCAGGCTTTAAGGTTTCCAAATAATTCATCCTAACAGTCTTCTAATGGATAGGGGATGGAGGAGTGGAGAGGAGCTCAGACAGTGTGGAGGGAGTGAGCCATGGCCTGCAGTGATTGTACTTTTAAGAAATCCCAAGATGGGTGAGTAGGCTGTCATTAGAATTGGTTCCAAGATTTTGACCAAATGCTGGAATGACCAATAGTCTCATATGGGGCCGATAGTGTATCTGTTTTTCTACAGCAGAGTACACCTGCATTGTGACTTAATTATGCTGGAGTTGAGAATAGCATTCTGTCCTCAAAGGGAAGCCACAAATCCCTTAGTACAGAGTGAGGAGCAGAGATGCATTTAGTTGGTGAGCAAGGGTTTGAATTAAGAGTTCTCAGCTTAGCCTGCTGCGTGGTGCCTCCAACTACAGTGTCAGGTAGCCATTGGTCCTCAATTGATACTTATTCAGTAATTGGGCTTTGATTAGTTATTTGCAAAATGGAGTGATGTATGTTGCTCTTTGTAATTTATAGTAGAATGGCTTAGCCAATAATTCACTCTGGACCTCAAGTTCTTCTCTGGGGTAAAAGAAAAAAAAAGGACCAGCCCTGGCTGGGTAGCTCAGTTGGTTAGAGCATTATCCTGATATGACAAGATTGTAGGTTTAAACCCCAGTCAGGGCACATACAAGAATCAACTAATGAATGCATAAATAAGTGGAACAACAAATTGTTGTTTTCTGTCTCTTTCTCTCTCAAGTAAATAAAAACAATCAATGGGACCTAAGGAATGAAGTGCATGGTGGAGCTTGAATATAGGGAAGAAATAGTGAACTCATTGGTATTATAACAATAACTACATGACAAGATAACTAAAGATACAAGAAACAAGAAAACATTAAGTAGATTACTTTGCAGATGGTCATATTCCTTCTGAGTTCAGCTCTCTAGTCTGATGCCTTACACAGACTTAGCAAATATCTAACCATGTTTGTTGATGACTCTTTTGATGCTCAGGTTACAAGGAGCAAGTAATAACCAGTGTACAGATTTATCAGGGTTAGTGCTGGAAAGAAATATAGCTAACATGGTCTTGTTACGAGCTGGCAGACTTAAGGATACTGAAATGGCACCTGGAGTTAGTTTCTCTATTCAGCATGGCAGCACACCCTCCAGCACCCAGCATCCTACTAGAGGAAAAGTTACGGATTAGTTGTTGGTGGTGGAAAGATTTCCTCCCTCCCTCCCTCCCTCCCTCCCTTCCTTCCTTCCTTCCTTCCTTCCTTCCTTCCTTCCTTCCTTCCTTCCTTCCTTCCTTCCTTCCTTCCTTCCTTCCTTCCACAAATGCTTAGTGCATGACAGCTTTGTACTGAGGATCGGGCATACAACAATGACTATGTTCTCTCTCCTTGCAAGCAGTCTGCAGTGATATTTGATATAAGCTGGACCATGTTAAATAAGGCTTCCCAGGTGATACCTGGGCTTTGATGAAAGAAAAGGGATTGGGCAGAAGAATATTCTTTAGAGGAATAATAAGTGTGAAGATAATATATGAAGGTAATGTGGCAGAAATAATCATGGTATCTTTATGGGAAAAATGAGAAGTTAACATTAACAGAATCGATGGTGCATGCTGGAGAGATGGACTCTGTTTTTCAGGAGCTTACATTTGAAGTATGGATGTTTCATATTTTCTTCTGGGCAGTGAGGAGCTACAAGAGCAAGGAAGTGAAATGATCCTGGTTGCACTTTAGCAACACTCTAGTAGTGGCTGTGTGAAGGTCTCTAGGAATGAGAAACTGATCCAGACATGTTGAAACAGCTGGAACCTTGCTACCCAAAGCATCCTCCATCAGCATCAGCTTCACCTGGGAGCATGTTAGAAGTGCAGACTCTTGAGCATCAACCAGTGGTACTGAATCATTTCTGTGAGATTCCCAGGTGATTTGTTTGCTGGGTAGATCTGAGTAGAACTGATTCAGGAGCTCTGCAGATAAGCGCTTACAGCATTTTTGTGGGCTCCATTGGGAGGGTGACCCAACTTTACTTTCTTGTCTTATATCATAGATTCACAGACCATTCCATAATATTTTTTAAAAAGCTGATAGAAATTTTTGGAAAGTTGATATATATTTAAAACTTTTTTCAAGTGTATGCCAATAATTTAAGAAATTCTTTACCTTTATGACTTTTCAAAATAGTTTAGACTGTTAATATGTGAATGGATTCCAGGAAGTGCACACAGAGATTCTCCTATCTGTGCTATTTTTATTTCTTAAGCTTCGAATGCAGGTATTCATATATTATAATTTTTCATTTTTGATAGATTGCAATATTTTATCATTTCAATTAATAAAATCTTGATTAAAAAGGAATGTTTAGTGATCTACAAAAGGAAAAAGAGCCAAAACCTTCATCCAAAATGATACTTCAAGACCCATGTCAGGGATGGGAGTAGAATCTAAATAATGCTGATAGTATTTATGTAAATGGTAATAGTTACATTTGTTGAGTGATCAATAAATAATAAGTAGGGGCATTTGCTATGTGCTAGAAACTATTCCACATGCTTTATATAGAACTCACTTAATGCTCACACTCATCTAGTAGGTAGGGCCTATTATTTAGCTCTGTTTCATGGAGATATTTGCATAGGTAAAATAAAACACTAATCTGTGAAGGTATCAGACACTTGGCCCAAGACCACAGAGATAGCTAAGGAATGATAATTTGAATTCAGTTCATGGACATCTCAGGTCTACATTCTTAAACACCACTCTATAGTATAATAGACAGCCTCTCTGCAAAAATAGATATTTATTGCAGATGTAGAGGATGAAGGGTTTTAATGAAATAAATGCACTATTTTCCTTGGCCACATCAGAGAAAAGCAAATGCAATACATTTTTAGCCTCTGAGTGATATCTCTTGTAGTATTTATTAACTGTCCTGTGCATACCTGAACATAGAAAAATGCAATTTGAAGCTAGAAATGAATGATATTGAGAAAAAATGTTCCCATTTGAATGTAAAAAAATGGGGGAAATCCACCCAATTATGATCCACTGATTAGATTAATCCACTCATTAAAAGCACACACCCTAGTTGAAAAAAACCTCACCAGATAAGGCTCCCCATTTTCTGTGTAACCATTTGTAACCATCCTTCAAGACCCAGCTGTCATTCTGTTGTGAACCCTTTCCCCATTCCCCTGCTTTTGCTCTCATCCCTCTACTTGTGATAAGAGCCAACTAACACTGAGCATTACAGCATATTGGACATGTTGTAAGCACTTCCCTTATTTTATCTCCTAATACCTTTTGGAAGGTTATCACTATCCTCATTTTACAGAAGAAGAAACTGATGCATTTTGAGATTAAGTAACTCATCTGACATCATGCAGTTCATAAGTGGCAGAGCCAGAATTCAAATCCCAGAAGTCTGACCCTAGAGCTGGAAGCTTGTCATCACTGAGCTATCTGCCTTCCTAGTCACACTGGTTCAAAGGTCCCCACTTTCAACCCTTTCTGAATCATTCCTTTAAAGTATTGAGAGAATGCTACAGTCTAGGCGCTATTTCAGTGCTGGGAACACATTGGTGAGCAGGCAAAGGTGCTTCCAGTATAGGTGAAGGGTGGAGGACAAGGCTTTTTAGAAAGTGTGGACAGCCTCAATAAAGGCCTGGAAGGAGAGGGAAGGAATCTTCTAGAACTGCACATCTAGTGTATAGAGTTCACTAAATGGGAGGAAAGGTGAATCTTGAGGCTGGTCAGCTGAGCAGTGTCCAGACCATAAGCTTCTCCTGAGGTTGTAAAAAATTTGGGTTGCAATTTTACTGTGAGGGTAACAGGATCCACTAAATGATTTTAAGTAAATTTGGAAGATGTTGATTTTAAACTATGTTCATTTACATATTGATACTTTAGTGTCAGTTGGTGAATTTTAAGAAATTAATCAGCCATTAACTTCATGTTCAGAAAGTCTCATTCAAGAAGTTTTTAAAGAATAACAATGAAAGACATTGGGGAAAAAAAAACAATGAAATGTAACACTTTATTATTATTTTTATCTTTGAAGGAATTCATCAAAGGTTTCATATTATGCTATGGCATCTTTAATTATAAAAATAAGCAAATAAAATAACTTGCATCTGTCATTACCATGATATGTTTCATAACCTTTATATGCACATGGAGCTTAAAAATGTAATTTAACAATAAATAATGACATATACCAGATATGCTCACTGTTTATTCCAGTACTCAGCTGAAAACCTAAATATCATTTAAATTATAAATACATAATGCAAATATAATGGCACAAAAATGTCTAAAGTGCAACCAAATCACAATAGAAGAATCATGCAAACTGGTCTAGGTCAGCCCAAATCACTCTGCAGGAAACACAGGATGAAGCTGGGGAGGTTTCAGGGAAAGTTAGGGGGACCGGGATGGGGAAAGAGAAGCAAAAAACTAGCAACGTTGTGAGAACTGCTTCTTTCTGGATGTGTAGATATATGTATTATAAATACATATATAAATATCTCTGGGGAGAAAAAGGGGTGGGTATCATGGTGTGAAGAGGTCACAGCAAAGAGAATATACTGGATTGAAGAGAGAATTTTGCTAGGAATACTCATATACTACTTGTCGCATCGGGGTTCTGGTTTTGTGGGTTTGCGAAATGAACACAATACACACACTTTAATAGCTTTTCTGTTTTGGAGAAGTCAGTGTTGCCTGGGGTTAGGGGGCATGGGAGGGTGGGAGGGGCAGAGTCAACTTAGAGTATGGTCTACCTGATTTCCAAGAGGCTAAGGCAGTGTCCATAAGTTTGGGGACCTGGGGATAGGGCAGTTCTGAATATAAAAATGCTCTTAACAATCTGATGTCAGCACGCTTAGAGGCTGTGTGGGGACAAAGGCAGCAATGCTTGTGCTGCTGCTGCTGGGTCTGCTGCAATCGTTCTTGGTCCTTGAGCAGCACGTTACTGGTTTTAAAGGCTTTATGGTAAAGTTGTATTGCTTTTCATTTTCCTGGAGATGTTCCCTCCCTCCTCCCACCAGGATCCTTTTCACTTGGTTTGGTCAAATCTTGAGTTTAGCCTAGTGAGAGTCAAGCACCAATAGTTTCTACCTAAGCGAGTATGGAGTGGCCCTTACAGTCCTACCCATCCACCCTCCTCATCTCTCGACATTGACCTTTGGTGGGCAGTGACATTCATAAGGGACTGTTGGGTTCAAGGACAGTGACCCTGAGAAACTACTGTTGTTCATAGATAGGTTAATCATTTGGCTTTGGTGGTCGCCATCTTGTAAACATCACGGCAGAAACGATCCAACCACCAGCTCTTTATTCTTTCTCTCTATCTCTCTCTCTCTCTCTCTCTCTCTCTCTCTCTCTCTCTCTCTCTCTCCTTCTTTCTCTCTTTTATTTATTTATTTATTTATTGGCAATCCTACAGAGATGGCCCAGCTGCCAGGACTACTTTGGCAGGCAGCGTGCTACAGAACAAAAATGTAAGAGGAGTCTATTAAGGCTGGACAGGACAGCCCAGGGTTATTTACACCCCCTCAGCTCCAAGTCCCCCAAACTGAATACCCAAAGGCTCATTGACTCATTCCTGATCAATTTTGTGGAAAGTCTCCCACCTCAGCAACAGTTTGCCTGAGTACTAGGCACTGATGAAAGGTGGTGAGTAAAGAACTGCCACGTCCCAAGGTTTGGTAGGTCTTCTCACACTCTTAGTGGTCCAAGCCAAAGGGATGCTCTTTTTGGTTCCTGTCATTCCCAGTTGGATGTGACAGAGCTGTTTCAGGATAGGTCTAAGTCAAGAGTAGCCACTGGGTCGAGGTGGGCTGGGAGATTAACATCTTACCTGGGGTCCTTCAGATAAACCTGTTGGTTTTTCCTATCTCATACAGGCCCATCTTAAGTTTTGATGTTGACAAAAACTACTTCTACCCCCTTAGTTATAAAAAAGGCCACAAGGAGCATTTATGTGGATATCTGGAAGTGAGACAGTTATTCCATTCCCAGGAAAAGAAAAATAAAGCTAAGTTACAAAACTAAATCTATATGCAATAAAGTTATTATATACTGCTTTGTTTAAGCAGAGTCCTCTGGAAATTTATGTACAGTACATTAGTTTTCAGCTATTTATATTCCACAGTTAGACCTTAAGATTCTCTGGTTTTAAGACAATTGTTAAAGATACTTTAAAGCTCTGAGCAGTTACAGTACATAAAGATGTTAGCTTTTTGTTTTTCATTAGATGCAAGAAGAGGCAGGCTCAAAGCCTGGTTGGAGAGCCAGGCTTGAGCAATTTGGTAAATGTATTGGAAAGGAAATTAGACATTGGAGAATCAAGACCATAAGACACTAGCTCATGAGAGATCAAGAATTCAAACATGACATTCATATTCGTCCATGGCCAGCACAGATTCATAACACGAATTCCATTTAACATCTTTATGAGCATTTAAGACATGCATTTAAATTAAGTTGCTTCTTATCAGCTAACTCTACTGGGGCAACCATTCTAAAGGGCTCCACATCTTCAAATTACAAGGACAGGGGGATTACATGAACGTTTTGTGTTTGAGAGTAGTTTTGAGGGAAGCTGGGAAAAGACATGGTAGAGGAAAGTGATAAAAGAGAGATTTTTTTTCTCCTGAGGAGAGGCAGAAAGATCACACATATTCTGCTGGTGGGAATGCTGCCATCGAGGAATGTTGGGATATTGATTACAGAAGCCTAGTTTCATGCAATTTTTCTTTAAGGGGGCTAGAAAATAGGAACTACTTAAAAAAAATCAAACCAGGCACAGTACACTCAAAGTTGGTGTGTGAACACCCTTAAATGACACTAGTTTGGTGAGGTTGTGAACACCTCTCCCTGGTCATGCACTCTCTGGCGAGGTGCGTTTGATGTGGGAGGGAGAGGTCACCTCACCTCGGAGGTTCCTGAGGAGAACTTTCAGCTTCTGTGGCTCATTGGTGCGTCTCCTGTTGAAGTCAGCTCGTGGGTGTGTTTGGGCACAGTGATCTGTCTGCAGGATGTGAAAAAGGCTGGCCATGTTGGGCCCAATTTTCTCCATCAGGCTGTCTCTGATTGTGCTAACAGTGTCTCCATCACATTCCAGTAGGCTTCGGACAAGTCTGTTATAGTATCTGCATTGGGAAAGAGAAGGCAGGAGATGGCCATTCAGTGAGAACAAGGTAAACGGGCTTTCCTCAGGGCTCCAGCTAACACCTATCCCAAATGATCAGGCCATATGAACCCAAATAGTTTACCACCTGGGCCTCTAATCTTTGTGCAGTAACTTATTAGTTTGAGTGTTTCCTGGATTTACAACACAATGCAAGACAGGTCTGTCTTCAAGTTTAGAGCTCAGGGAATTTACTTTGAATAGTATAAAAGTTTTAGAAATAATTATAGAACTAGATTGAGGTTGTCAAGATCATTTAGTGACTAATTAATCATCTCATTTTACAGAGAAGAAACTAATGTGGAACAGCTAAAGCAGTGGTTCTCAACCTTCCTTGCATACAGTTCCTCATGTGGTGGTGACCCCCAACCATGAAATTTTGCTACTGTTATGCATCGTGATGTAAATATCTGCATTTTCCGATGGTCTTAGGCGACCCCCAAAGGGGTCGCGACCCACAGTTTGAGAACCGCTGAGCTAAAGTGACTTGTATGAAGTCACACACTGGGTTTATGATTGGAGAGCCAGGACTTTGTCAAATATCATGAGGTGAGCCAACACACGACATATATTAATAGTCATTGCATACCCCTTCACCTTGTTCACCCAGCCCCACAACACCCCTCCACTCTGACAGCTGTCAGTCTGTTCTCTATATATGAGTCCATTTCTATTTTGCTTGTAGGTTTATTTTGTTCTTTAGATTCCACATATGAGTGAAATCATATGATACTTATCTTTCTCTGACTGGCTCATTTCGCTTAGCATAATACTCTTCAGGTCCATCAAAGCTGTCATGAAAGTGAAGGGATTAAGGAGAAAACAACAAGCAAAACAAAACAAAACAAAAAACCCATAGACACAGACAGCATCATGGTGATTACCTCAGGAAAAGGGGTGTGTGGAAAGGTGGAAGAATATAGAAGGGAGAAAAAGTGATGACAGGAGACTTGACTTGGGGTGGTGAACACACAATACAAGTACAGATGAATTGTTATAGAATTGTACACCTCAAACCTCTGTGATTTTATCATCCAATGTCACCCCAATAAATTCAGTAAAAAACAAAACTAAAATATAAATAAAAAATAGACATTGCACATAAATTTGCAGTTATTTTGATGTCACTTTGCAATTTTTCTTTTTCTTGGTGGTGTATGCTCTGATGTATGGGCATATGAGTACATTTTCAGACTAAACTTCTATCTTTAAAGGAACCTCCTGTCTTTAGTGTCATTGTTCTCCAAAGGTATACTGTAGTGAGAGGGCCAAATTCCAGACAATGAGGCTATTCATTTGGAAAGATTAGTGGTCTTTAGTGGTTCATGCTTCATTAATCCCAGGAAACCTTCTCTCACTGGTCTAGCCTTAGCTGGTCTCTTCTTTTTTTGGACATTTTATAGATATTTGGTTAGCATCATACAGGTCAGCATTTGATGGTTTTGTTTTCCTGGGTAAACTCTAACCTTATTGAAGGCAGGGATTTTATGCTTTTATTTATACTTCTCATGTATCTGTATCATTAGGCAATATTGCCCATTCACTGTTGATTTGTTGGTTTAATTTTGTGGCCACAGAGGAAATGGAGGTTTACAAATATAATTCTCTCCACTAAGTCATGATTCCTACAAGAAAAGTTATCTGTAGGTCTGGAAAGTTTGACCCAAATTTGTGCTTGATACAGATTAACTTCATTTTTGGTGCAAGTCCTTTAAGCATCCCCAAAACTGCAGCTAAGTATTATAGCTAAGAAAGGTTTAAACTCTCTGATATTTACAACATATAAATTATTTAACCTGTTCTTTGAGAAGACAATTCAGTTATTTTCAAATTTGAGTTGGGATGTGTTTGATCCATGTTGAGGTGGTGACAACTGTCACCACCCATTAGCTCTGTGTTCACTAATAAGAGACTATCTTGATGACAGTGATCTGAAGTATTTATGTGGGGAGACCCTTTCCTCAGAGGAACCTGAGCATCACTGGGGCCACAAGATCTTTGGTGAAAAGAAACCTGTTTATTTTTAACTCACTTCACAGAGCACAGGATCAAACATCTTTCCAGAATAACTTAACCCCCAGGGAGGTCCTTTCAAGGATGTACAGTAAATAGGGTGGAACATGGGTAATGAAGCAAAGCGGTCACCCTTCTGTGAGGGAGCAGAATGAATTTGGGGGCCAAAAGAGAAGTGTCCTGTCTGGGTTTCAGACACAGTCCTGACCCCACCCCACACATGAGGCTGAGCTATATCCAGCTGTTATTAAAATTGGGATTCTCTGGCACAGAAACATATTTTCTACCCTTTGGAATGGTAAAGCATATAGTCAAAGCAGAGCTCATTTGGATGGGAAAGTGGGGAGAAAAATGGTTTTGGAAAAGCTGAGAATAAGCTATTCTGTAGCAATAGCTTCAGAAGTATACATAGCTACAGATGTCCCTAGCCATCTCTTTACTCATGGGTTCTGCTAGCTCATGGGTTCCTTGGACCTCTGAGTCCAGTTCACAGAGTGATTAGACTAGAGAGAATGAGGTTTCTGATTCTTACTTCCCTGTCCCCCAAATAAGGACTTTATAACTTCGAAGTTACCCTTTAACTTCCAGAAAGAATGATTCATACCAAATGACCTCCCCAAAAGGGCTTGAAAGTCTTGTTTGGCTATAAAATTCTTAACACCAGGTAGGAAACACAGCTTCTGTAGCTGACCTTGCCTGTTTGAGGCCAGGTGGGTCCCCCTGGCCCCACTTAGTCAAACCTACTCTCCTGCTCCTGCTCTTGCCTTTACTGTTGCTTCCTCTGCTAGCACAGATGTCCCATCTGTGTTTGGTGTTTCTTGCTGATGGCCCTTGCTGGCCTGGTTGCTTTTAGTGACTCCCTCCAAATCTACCCTTAGCTTCTCTCTTGGACCTTTTTAGCTCAACAAGGGCAGGCTAAGAGGGCTCCTTGGAACAGAAGATACTCATGGCTCCATTAGCAGCTCCTGGAAATATCTGTATCTGTCAGGCTCTCCATTTGCCAGGGCGAGCAGCAAGTTAATCCTGGCCATCTCCATTTAGGGCTGGAATATGGCATTGAACTCTGGGACTAGGTAAATTAATGAGATAGAACTTGCCTATCTATAAGCCACTAAGAGATTATTGAAGAGATTGTGTCTCCAGTAAAAGTTGTGTTAGTAACTGTCACATATTTTACTGAGCACCATCTTGTTCAAGTAAGACATGTCTTCTCTTTGAGGAGAGAATGCACACAAATCTAATTTTTGATCACCCTGGGGCACATTTATTCAATTCTGCTTGTTAGTCTATTTTTGGATGGTGGATGTATCCTGCAAGCTTTACTGGCTACCATTTTTGAAGCAGAAATCAAATAGCTTGGCTCAAGGCCATGTGAGTTCTAGGCCCAACTTTGTCATTTACCAGCTGTGTGGCCTTCAGCAGGTCACTCCCCTCTCTGGACCTCTGTTCTTTAATCAGTAAAATGAGGCGGTTAGTCTAGATAATTTCTACAGTCATTGTCAGCTGTGACATGCAATGTTTCTAGTGATTTGATATGTATGTTCCTTCTCAATTTAATAGAAACAGTACAGCTCTGTCTAAGGCCCATCCTTTGCAGGAAGAGTTAGAACAAATTAAGATTTCTTTCTTCATCTTTTTTTTGGGGGGTGGGGGTGGGGGTGTCGGGTATCTGCAACAAAGGCTTGATGAGCTAAATGTTTGGATCACCTTGCCTAGAAGGACTTTTTAAAGCAAGTTTCTTCCTTCCTACTTTATAAATTCCATCACTAACTTTTTTTTTTCTTGGTAAAGAATAAGATCAGATATTCTCCATAGCTACTGTTTCAGCCACGCTTACCCAAATACACACATACTGCCTAGGAACGCTCTGTGTGAGGGTTTATAAATAGTCCTTTGTTTCCCTTGATCAATATTATTCTTCTGTTTCCTGTTCTCTATGCATGCCCTAGAGAGCTGGAAGTGTCGTCTGTATTCCCACTCTGGATGTAGACTGGTCTAGTTCCTTCCAACTTCACACTGCCCAACCTCCCGATCCATTTTGCTTACTGCAAATTCAGCCAGGGGGGCACTCTAGCTATCCTCATGGAAAACTTCCTTATTCTGGCTCCTGGTCAAGTCACAGGCTTTCGGATTCTCCCAGGCCCAAATCTCAAGCTAGATAAGTCACAGGAAGGTGGAATGAACCTGTAACTACTTCCTTTCACAATTCTGTGCCAGTTGGCATAGGTTAGTGTGTAGCTCTGGTGGGACAGAGGCTGGGAAAGCAGGATGTTTCAGGGGAGTGAGGAGCTTAAATAGAGCAAATCAAGCCCAGAATGGAACCGGAAATCTCTACAGTTCTCAGCAGGAATCATATCAGCCAGTTGAAGTGAAATAATTGGAGAAAGGTAAGAGTTGCATGGAAGGTTCTGATCTTTTAGAAGTGGTCATCCCTCACCCCCACTTTCCTAATACTTGTGATTCCCCTAAAATTAAAGAAAGAGATGTGAACATTTTCTAAGGGTGGTGAGATGAGGCACTAATTGGAAGTAATAATGGTCCGATAAAACAATTACTGGTCTCTTCTGAGATAGTCAGGATCACCAGTCTAGAATCTGTGCCTTCTTTCTATAGACTTCTCCCTCATCAAGGAGAGTGATGCTCACTTAAAATAGATTAGCATTGCCTCAAATTGGTTGCATGCTACATTATAGATCATGAATAGTCACTAGGCCCATAAACTTCAACATAGATAATAATGGCTTTGCTAACATACTCTTGCCCTGCAGCTACTACACAAATAGCATCTTTTATCTCTAGCCCCAGGTCAGACTAAGCACTCTTTATTTCTCTTCCTTCTGGTGAAAGGTGTCTCCAGCCACTAGCTAGGTTCTTTTTTCTTCCCAGGTGTAATAAGAATCTTCCTATGAGAATTTTAAGACCAAGGTCAATATAAAGAGACAGGCCACTTGAGATAAATGCTGGATATGCTTTTCCTGTCTTGAGGAAATCAGTGAGGACCCATGGCACAGTGGCTTTCAAGGACCAAACAAAGGATGTTTATAAATTGACACCAGGTTCTTAAGAGCACTGACCTGTAGTTAAAAGTGAATCAGAAATTTTACAAAGTTTTAATGTCAGGGGCTTAATCTTTCCTGACAGAGGAACTACTTTCCTCATCTTCCAGTTGCCTTTATGAATGTGCCTGAATCTCTGGGAAATTCCAGAGGACTAGGCTGTTGCCACTGTCTGAGGAAGGGTGGCAGCACTTGGCTGGAAAACTAATCAGGTTAAGTCTGCATTAGCTCCCAGGCAGTCAGAGTAACACTAATAGGACTGATCTTTGTGAATATGTCAGGATTTGTTTGGAGAGAAAAAGAATCATAGCACTTCAGGATTTGGAGTCAAGTTTTAGTTCAATAGGCATCACAGTAGGCTGAACTTGAACTTAACCATACCTCCATGCCAGCCCCACCAGTATCTCTCTTAACTTGATGATGCTTGAGGAAGCTTAGGTCTTGCTGGGAACTTTCTAGGCCATGGAGTGAGGATTTCATCCCTCTTATGTGTTAGGTGTTCACCATTGGCTGGTGAAGATTGAGCCAGGGCACAGAAAAGCATGAGGCTTAGGCATCACCAGCTCAGCGGCTTTGGGCCACATAAGATGAGAATGTGATCTGGGCAGTCACCAGGACTTCATTCCAGAAAATGTAGGACTGGAGGAATGGGATAACATTGGCCTGGAAGGGAACATGGGAGTCATCTAGATTAGCCATTTCACATGTCACAAAGGAAAGGTCAGCCCAGGGAAGTGAGATGGCTTGCTCTCAGCTACCTAGGGAAGTATCTGATTGGGATTTGGGCTCACTCAAAATACATGCAGGCTTTAAGGACTGTATTATGACATTTGACCAGAGTCATTATAATGGCTAATTGTACTGTGCATAGTCATTCAGCCAAATGTGATGTCTCAAAAGCTTGTTTCCATAAACTTCACCATTCCCTTTAGGCTTATGGTAAGAAATTGACTATGAAAATATACCTAGGGTTGTGGGAAATGAAGCTTTCTATTAGCTACATGGGAAGACTTTTCCTATAACAGTAAAATAAATAAATAAATAAATAAATAAATAAATAAATAAATAAATAAATAAATAAAAAACAACCCAGTCTGCTTAAGCTGTCACAACCAATCACAAACACATTATTTTTTTCCTGCAAAAGCTGGGAAGACTGCAAGCTAAAATAAGAGCATGACTGTGGCAATTTAAACCCCCTTCTGTGTCTGGCTGGGCCAGCCAATCACTCCCTCTTCCACCCTAATTGCAAAAAAAGTAGACTCATTTGTACCTGTTGGAGAAGTGGTTGGGGAGCTGCACGACTTCTGTGATGGCTTCGGGGTTCCGCTTGGCAATGCTGCACACGTTCAGCTTGCTGTAGCACTCCTCCTGCACCTCAGCAATCATCCTCTGGAAAGTGGAACACCTCCGAATGGCGAGGAAGACCTTGGCGGTGACCCCGTTGGCGATGCACTTCAAGCTCTCCTTGACAAATGCTTTTCCCTGCCAAGGAAAGGGGTAGGAAGAAAACCTTTAGCTCGAGCTGACAAGAGAGGACAGAGCCTATAATGTGTGGAACTTAGGGGGTTCCTGGCACTGTACTGTGGCCATCTGCATGTCCTTGCAATGAGAAAACTGTGTACGTGGCCAGGATGAAAAAGTACCCCTCCTCTTTGAGACTACCTTGAGAACTGAGCTCTATAGAAATAAAATGAGACAAGAGAAAGAGAGAGAGAGAGAGAGAGAGAGAGAGAGAGAGAGAGAGAGAGAGAGAAAGGAACTATAAACTGCCACCTTGCAGCTTAAAAATAGCCATAATATGTTTTTGTATCCTTTGGATTGAGACTTTGATAACTCAAACTACAAATTAATAGTTAGTATGCCAGACCATACAGTGAGAAGAACTTATTTGTTAAAAGATTATTTTTATTTCCTCTTGATAAAGTGAAGTTTTCTGCTTATCCCCTCTGCCTTATAAGATAGCCTCTGTCAGCATGTGACAATTGTGCCTTAGAGTGGGTGGGGAATGTCTTCTATAGGACTTATATCCAGGCCAAAAATGTGTGTGTGTGTGTGTGTGTGTGTGTGTGTGTGTGTGTACTACACACATCGGAGAGGAGAATTTATAGTGGGGAGGCTAGAAAGGAGAGCTGGTTCCCTACAAGACTGGTTCCTAAGCACAATAGTCTAACACACTGTTAAAGACAAGCAGCCAGTGGGAGGAAGGGGTAAAGGTCTTATTACCTGAGTGTCAAATTTAGCAGCGCTGTACAAGAAGGATTTACAGATGTCATACATCCCATCTGTGTCACAGGTGGAGTTTTCCAGACACGCAAAAGCCCCACAGCCAACCTGCAGAGCACTGTTGAGGCAGCGAACCACTTCAGCTGAAAAAGACAAGCCCATCCAATCCAAGTCAGACAAGAGGTTGGTTCCAATGGCTCAAGTTGGTATGGTGGAAACATTCAAGGACATGGGTCAGAGGAGCTGGGGTAGGTGTCTGTGATGGGCCAGTAGATAGACTTATTGAGAGGGGTGGGTGGTGAGAAAGTGAGGGGCCAGGCGGATCCCTTTGGCTCATAAGAGCCAGGGCACTTGGAGAGGGAATGTGCTTTCTCTTTGGCTATATGCTCCGGCCTCCCTGTTGCCACACAGTTTGGGGGAATGGGGGCTGGAGAGGAGGATTGGAGTCCATGGGATGCATGGTGCTTGAAACGGCTCTGCAGAGCCAACAGGCATCACTTAGAGCCTGAAAGCTGGAGAGGCAAAGCAGTGCCTGGTGGTCAGGGTTAGGAGGTGCAAGGGCCAGGGAGTCCATTTGGCTCCCAAAAATGCACTCCAGAGTAATAAGGATGGAATTTTAGTTTAAATGGTGGAGAAGAAGTTGCCAGGAGTCTCTTCCGAATTAGGGTTTTTAACTTACCTTCATATTGGCAGATGGCATTTTGAGCGGTCCATGTTTCACCCCAACCCCCAGCACAGGACAGTGCTTAGAGTTATGCATAATGTTTCTCATATTAAAAACCTTTTTTTTTTTTGAGAGAGAGAGAGAGAGAGAGAGAGAGAGAGAGAGAGAGAGAGAGAGAGAATAAAAAGGCCGAGGCACCCCTTGTGCAAGACTGGAAGAAAACTGCAAAGAACTTGCATGAGGCTTTCTACATTCTGGATAAGATCTCCCATAAAAGTAATTTCTCTCCTACAGAAGGGGGGTGTTCTGGCAGGCAGCTCTGCAAGAAATGATCTGCAGCTTTCATGCCATAGGATTCTCCTCTGAGATCAAAAGCATGGTTCAGTTAGGCTTCCCCTCCCCCTCCCGCCACCCGCAGCCTCTGGGATGTTACAAGTCATTTCCCTAATTATATATTTTCACGGGTTCAAATTATAACTTTGCTTTGAGCAGTTTTAATATGCATTAGGGTTGCTATTGTTTTAGGCAAGCTCGACTTGTGAATCACGGCATCTCTATAGCAACTAAGTACAAAAGGAAGTGAAGCAAAGCCCTTCTCTCGGCAGGAACCTGCTCTTGCGAGGGGAGCGTCGTCTGCAGCATTTGGACACCTGCGATCCCAGCTCTGCTGACAGTTGGGGGAGCGAGGCAGCAATGAATGAGGAGCCAGGCAGACAAGTAAAGTCAAAAGGCAGAGGTGTCAGAGCCAGCTTCCTAAGGACTCTTTTCCCTTGGAGGCCAAGCGAATATGCCATGAACTGCTCCAGGGGTCGGGACTAGAGCGAGACCTTCCCTAGGAGAAAGAGCTGCTACGTTTCACAAATACTCCTTTCCAAGAGGCTCGCTGGCCACGAGCGGCATGGGCGACTGAAGGGAGAGGAAGAGGGAGAGGGAGAGGGAGAGGGAGAGAGAGAGAGGCGGGAGGAAGAGGAGGAGCAGTGTGGGGGGTGGGATGTGTCTCTGAATCTGCTCGGGATTTGTTAGACTTGAGGACTATGGCTCCCTAAATCAATCTGCAGAGGGAGATTTCGGTGTGCTCCCCAAAGGGGTGGGGAAGTCAAGTTACAGGGTTTTAAAGGTGAAGAAAGAGGGGCATCAGCCCCATCATGCCTCACCTTAATTAAGATCAGCTTCGGCTTCTGGAAGTATAGAGAGAGCTTTGAAGCATGCCAGCATTCAAGCCTCTCCCCCCCCCCACCCCCCCAAGAGGGTACGTGCCAGATTTCAGGCAATCAGGCTAGGCTTATGCAATGAAATACCCTCAGCAGAGCGCCCAGCTTCTTCGTTAGTTGCGTGCAATTTATTAAACAAAGGAGCTCCACTTCCTAAGGCTATTGGATTACCCTGGCAGTTTATTACCATCAGGCATGAAGCACATTTATTATCAAGATCAGCCGTCACAGACACAGTTGCAAAAGCGAGAGGCAAATGAGGACAGCTCTTTGGGGGGAGAAACCGGTCCTGGGTTTGCCGCTTACCTGAGTTCTGAGCTGCCACTCGGGGTTTCCTGGGGCTCACAGAATCATTCTGCTCCGCCTCATGGGTTGCAGAAGCACTGATCACCAGCACCAGAAGCACTGCTGAGTTTTGGAGCATTCTCTGAGAAGTTTCCGCTAAGTTGTTGGTTTTTTTTCCTCCCCCCCTTTCCTCTTTCCCTCTCCCGGCTCGAGGGAAGATGTGGATCTGGATATACTGAAAGCCTAGGTGAGGATTCGATGAGGATTTTTTTTTTTTTTTCTGCTGATGCTGCTCCTGCTGCCGCTTCCTCTGCTGCTGCTGCTGCCGCTTCCTCTGCTGCTGCTGCTGCTGTTGCTGTGGCTGCAGTCGCTGCTTCTTGCACCTCTGGCTTTTGCAAACTGGGGGCCCAAGAGCTGCACCCAGGGGTTTTATAGCCGTTCTTATCGGTCCTTAGGATCAGGGACCAATCAGGTCCCTCAACTGGTCTGGCTAGCCAATCCCAGGGCAAGCTCATTGGGCTGGAGCTATTTGACTTCTTAGAAATATTTTCCAGCAAATTAAAAGTACCTGCTGCCAATGTTTCATATGTGTGTGTGTGTGACTGTATGTGCATAGATGTGTGAAAAAGCTATTTTCATGGAATTAAAGGATAACTTTGTATTGCTCAAACCAAGGGAAAACCATATGGCAATGTCAACAAGGTGCTTTGGAAATTTATCCATCTTAAAAAAAATGAGCTGGAGATTGGTAGTGGGTAGTGAGAGCAGGATGGGGGAGTGTGCTCTCTGAATTTTCATTCACTCTCATTATAACAGTATTACTCTAATTTTAATAGCACATTCTCAGTTTTGTAAGACACACACACACACACACACACACACACACACACACTCCCTTCCCATCTTCTCTGCATATTCCCAGGTCTGTGATGCATTTTGATTGTCTTGATGAACAGAGACATGGTAACTCTGAGCTGTGGCCCCACATTCCCTATTGCTTAGCTTTATGACTGGCCGAGTCTTTTTACCTTGCTCCATCTTTGTATCCAAGCTGTGAAATGTCAAGGTTAGCATTCCTGAGGCCTCTAACACTATGGTTTTCTAGTCACACAAATGAACATTGACCCCATCTTTTTAATCACCAGCAGTGATTAAAACTCCAGAGTGTTACTTATTATAGGTACACACATGCACTTCTACATGCACAACACTCAGCAGGGAGACAGAGTGAATGCCTGGAAAATTAATAAACGGTGTGTCCAAGCCCAGCAACTTCATAATCACATTGAAACAATAAGCTGGCCAATGCAAGACGAAACCTACTAGGGAAACCAGTTCATTTCTTGGGGTGGCGAGACTAGGAGGAAGGGATAGGAAAAGCCCAGAATGTGTAGGAGAGAAGACTGATAAGTTCTAGACTTAATGGACAATTACAGTGGCATTACAGTGGATCATGCTTAGGTAGAAGCCTATGTTTTCTTACAAGTAGGCAACACTGAAGCATGTTCTTGTGAAGGTGGTTAATAATCCAGAAGAGGATTTATGAGGGTGGAGAGGGGGTCATTAGGACTGGGTTAAGTGAAGGGATTAGGAAAAAAATAAAGAAAATCCCGTAAAAGATTTCAGGAGGTAAATGAGAAAGGGCCATTGTGTTCATACAGACACAAGAAGAATGATCTTGCAAAGAAGCAGAGCCAACCAGTGGTTTCAATTTAAAACCCCAAATCTTCAGGCAAAGGTAGAAGAAAGAGTGTCAATTTTACTTGCTACACACCAAGAATCAGTTCTATGTGTGTGTGGGCAGTGGATTTGCTGAGTTGATTGTAGTCCTCCTTGCAAAAGAGAGAGTTGTTTGAAAAGTATGAGAGATAGAGGAAACAAAACATAAAGAAAACATCTTTAAAAAAAGAGAAAATTTCAAATTTCCATGAAAAACAAGTACATTTTAATGATATTAACTAATTTGATTGATATTTCTCAAGTAGGATCTAGGCTGAATGCTAGGGGTTGAAGAGAGAGGGTAAAAGAGAAGAGAGATAGAGGAAGGAAAAGTAATGATTCTTGTCATTGAGGCACTTGCAGTCAAGATGGGAAGATGCTCAACCTCAGTCTTATCTCTCGAAAGTTCAGGATGTCAGAACCTGGCATGGTATGGTCAGCAGCTAGAGATGTGGACAAGGCTCATGCAAGGACCTTTAAGAAAGGATCAGTGAGGGAAAGATGTAAACTACTGTTTATTGATTTTCAAGAATTAAGGAAAAAGCTATAATATTTCTTATTTATAAAAGGTCATATTCTGGAAGTCTCAGAGGTTGATTTTATTGCTTTTAGCAGGAGTGGTAGATGTATGGCAATGTATAGTTAAATGTCCTCTTCTAGAAGAAGAGGAAGGTAGATGAATGGATTTCCCCCCAACCTCTCCAACTATCTTGATTTTGTTCCTCAGCGTTCTCTACCTATTTAGCCCCTCTTCATTGTTAAATGCCCTGTTGGCTAGTTTCTCTTGTTGGACTTTCCCTGTGTTGATCTACTGGCTTAATGTGACTTACTTCCCACCACCCACATTCTTGTTCTCTGGTGCTCACAGCAGAACACATTGTTCTACAAGTGTCAGGACGTGGTGTATGTTTCCTCTGATGTTGATTTATTGCTCCTCCTTATTTCACTCCCTTTCTGTCATGTGCCTGGATGTTCGTTGCAGGACGTGCAAAGTATCTCACAATGACAGACAAATAAGCTACCATCTGAAGAAATCCAACAGTGGTCAGCTATATTGGCTTGCATTGTAACTATTAAAATGTATTTGAGAACATCAAGGGACCAAGGTAGAGTCTAAGTAGAAACACCCAATGTCAAGTTTCTTCCTAGGAGTTCATGGATATTTGAATGTACACAGTCATTGAGTTCCTGTCTTGAACTTTAAATTAATGATAGAAGAGTCTTTGGAACTCTGCAGGTGATGTTCTTTGTAACTTCTCCTGTGGGGAGGGGTATGAGAGAATATAGAGGAATTTGAATGTTAGATTTCATAATTCATATCTTATCCTGCAAGCAACAGGGGTCGGTAAGAGTTCTTGAGTAGGAATTGTTAAGTGATTTGTTGAGATTAATATTTGGGGAAGATCTTGTGGTTATACTTATGATGGTTTTGGGAAAGAAAAGAGTGAAGGTTATAAGACCAGTTAGTAATATCAGTTTGTGTTGGTGAGGTCCTGATAATGATGTAGAAGTAGGAAAGGAAGAAAGGAAAAAATATGATAAATAGTTTAAATAAAATGAAAATTCTCAATTAACCTAAGAGAAAAAAAAAAGCTTTTGCCCATTTTAATGATAACAAAGATGATGTACATTTCTTCTTCAGTTTTTGGTTACAATTTTATTTGACAAGGTTATCTAGCATCTCCATTAGGCAGCCACTTTTTGTTAAGGCATAGACTTACCTAACAAAAGACTTGACTGGTCCCTAGCCAGTTTGACTCAGTGGATAGAGCATCGGCCTATGGATTGAAGAGTCCTGGGTTCAATTCTGATTCAGGGCACATTCCTGGATTGCAAGTAATCAATGATTCTCTCTTATCATTGATCTCTCTCTCTCTCTCTCTCTCTCTCTCTGTGTCTTCCTCTCTGAAATCAATAAAAATAAATTATAAAAAGACTTGTCTGGGCTATAGATAGATGAAGAACCTTCCCAAGCCTGACTGAATGAGATGGAGGTGCCCCCAGTTGCAGTGGTGGGAGGGGAGCCTTCACCATTGCTCTCAAGCAGGAAATGTGCAAAGAAGTGGATGGGAGAATCTGCCAACACCTAAGGCTGGGTGATGATGCCCTGGCTATGCCTGTGCAAGGCTGGTATGAGTTCAGTGAGAAGATTAAGCCAAAAATATCTCTGGGCTTTGTTGGATTTGGCTATCTTAAAGCTGAGCAGTGAACGGCTCATTGCCTTTTTACTGAGAGGAGCCCAGGAGCATGGTTTCTGGGTAAATGTTTCTTTTGCTGTTAACAGAATACAAGACCCATCAAGGTTGGTCTGACATAGAGACCAAGGTTGGAGTATCATTGTCATTTTTTTGGGGAATTCTGAGCTGACTGCACTGTTGGACTGTTGAGTCATCTCTTCCTAAGATAAAAAAAAAAGGGCAGGAAGATGAGGAAAAATTTTTATTTTCATTTTATATGAAGATACCAGGTTTCTGTGTGCAGTTTTAAATTCCTGTGTGAATTTTTGCCTCTTTATATGTCTTTGATTGCTTTAAACTCTGCCAGAGAAAGAGAGGGACTAGATTGAGGGCAACCTTCCCTCCTCACCACCCTCCAGTTTAGAAAGGGTTTCTGAGTGTTTGGCACAAGGTCAGGTGTTTGGGAAATGCAGGGAAATGTTTGACCTTTTTCTGTGCTCCACGAATTCCCAAGCTATTTCTTAATGCGTTAATGTTGCATTTGAGGAAGAATGTCTGCTTTCTGAAAATATAATACAACAAATGGGTTGGAAAAGAGTTTACATGTTTGAATTCAATTAACATTTCCTGGGTGTGTGTCTACTCCATGATAAGAGATGCTTCTTATCTCTAAGAGAAGAAATGCTACCCTTCTTCCCACAGGAAGGGGAGCAAGGTCTCCTGAGATATGCTTATTATAGAAGTTTCTTGGGTCCCCCAGTTGTGTGAGCATCACAGTGGAGGAGGGGGTATCTAAGCTAAAAGCACTGCCCTTGGTCAGGGGGTATGTGGCAGGAGGCAAAAGAAATAGAATGACCTTACGTGTCAAACCAGAACAGGAACATTGAAATTCACCTCTACTCCTGTGGATATTGGCTTCTCATTTCTTTTTAAGTATAAGCTCCGATGTCACTTTATATCAGGGAGAACAAATTCATAGTTCCAGGGCAGCCTGCAAATCTTTGGTTTCACACAGGGCTCCTGAAACAAGTGGGACAAGGATATATGTGTCATTGAATCTGCCATTACCAATAGCCCTTTGACAGATCTAAAGTGACATTATACTGTGGGGACACATGAGGGCGCTCGAATCAACCAGCGGCAATGAGAAGTTTCTTTTACATTTAAAAAAAAAAAAAGTGAGTCCTGCCTACATTAGATTGGCCATTGTTATAGGCCATCAGGATGCTTTCTAGGGAGATAACACTTGTGATCTAGGTCATTCACCTGTAACCTAGATGCTGAGTTTACAGACTAGCCTGGCCCCACACATTTGGAAATTCTGCAGTACATAGCATTCCATACACCAGCCTATTATTGCCTACTAGGGAAACAGTCTGTAGGCAAGTTTCTTATGAATTCTGCCCCAGTACTAAGAAGAGGCTGATATCTGTATCTAGCTGTTCAGGGCAGATAAGAGGATCCATCAGTAACACATGTGCATGACTTTGAAATCCTTGATTTAAAAAGTGATTGCATTTCTAGATGGTCGTGAGCATTGCTCCTCATTAGTGAAAAAAAAAAAAAAACCGCCTGTGACCAGTTTTTCTACTTAGCATTCTTTCTTCCAGTTGTCTGAGGACAGAGGTCAGGGCTGAATAACTATTCACTCCATTTCTGACTCTTTTTGTGGCTGTCCTATTGTTTGGCAGTCTTCTAGGGGAGTATATGAGGGGATGGGGGCTATCTATGCCTGACTCCTCTCCTGCTTTTTGGTCCCACCCTCAGACACCTTTGTGAAGAAGACATCTGCACTGTTAGATGTTGGGGCTGGTTAGGAATACTCGAGAGGCAGGGTAGGCCTGTCACACTGCTCAAAGCGAGAAAGCCTTCCACCCAGCATTGAAAGCAGCCCCCTCCAGTTAGAGATCAGGGCTTACCACTTGCAGCCAACCAATCTATCCAACGGTGTGTGCTCCTTTCGTCTCCTGTCCCTGCAACGCTTTAGCACTGTGATATTACAGACAGTGCAGTGTGGGGAAGAGAGGGCGGCATGGACCTGAACACAAGGCAGCAAATACTCAGTGTTAAACTGTACTGTAACCAGTTAGACTGATGGATGATACCAATGAGTTTGTGAAATAGAAGAAAAATCTACTCCAACAACTGAGCGGAGACATCATCCATATTTATCCCAAAGCCAGCTTCTCATTTGCAAAATGCTGTCCAAGTATAAAGAGGTGTCTTGCAGCCATTGCTGAGTGCCAAATACATCTATTATTACTAGTTTATTGGTCGAGAATGGGGGATGTGGAGAGGGAGCAGCTTTTATACAAAGTTACCTGGCAAGTCAGCAAAGGGGCCAGACTAGGAGATTATTGATTTTTTAAACTTGATGTTTGGAAATCTTGCCAAGAAATTTATGATAGCAATTCAAATGCATTTTATAATCAAGTTGCATTTAATATGCTTTAGGCTAAAGTGCAATTAAGATAAACCAGTTCCTGGCTCTGGATAGGTATCATGGGAGTATCAACATATTCCGATTACTCTATCAGAGTAATAAAGTGCAGAATGCAAAGTCAGAATGCAAACTGCAAGGCTTTTATAATGGTAGCAAAATGGTCACCAAGTGCTATTTTGTTTGCTTTCATGGATCATGTTTTTTTGTCAGCTGTTTGGGAAAGAAACTCTCTCAGCCCTTTTTAAAATTAATGTAAGGAAATTTAGTGGAATAAATGGAAATACAAGTGCAAAGGAAACACTCTCTGGCCTCCAGGCAAGCATTTTCTTGAACATGTCATTCTGCATTCTCTAGTGACAATAGGAAGGGGGAAGAAAAAAGAGAAAAAGCTGCAGCTTTAGAGGAAGTGGTGAAATCCTTAAGGATAAAACTGTTACCAGGGGAGTCACTGTGCTAAGACAGGGACACTTAGTTCACAAGATTGTGGAGCAGTGCATATTATTTTTCTCAGACAGCAAATTTTAATATTATTTCATTGCTTTTTTATATTTGTACTTATAAGAATTTTTCACATCATTATAATTCACTGTCTTTACTTTTTCTCTTAATAGATTAGCAAAGGAAAGACAGTTCCTGTGCATGTGTGTGTTGTGTGTCATGTGTGTGTATTTCAGGGGGCTTTCTTCTTCATTTGGTGTTTAAATGACTCAGAAGACTTTGAAATATGGAAAACAATGAGAACTGAGCCACACTGTTAAAGTCAAACATTAGAAGTAAGATATTAAACAGATCTTGAGAAACATTGATTTGAAGGAAGGGTCAATGTGTTGGTCTTCTTTAGTCATAGCCTCTCTCTCTCTCTTTTCTCCCTCTAAAGTAATAGTTTAGACTTATTCTATGAGTCTTTCCAGACCACGGATAAAGACACATAGAAATAGAATCCTTTCTCTTATGACTTAGGTGTCCTCATGCATAAACTCCACTTCTAAACCTTGGCTGACTCTGAGCTGTATGAGAGGGACCCAGAGCCGAGTGCGAGGAGCTGCCTTCTGTGCACAAGGCTCTGAGAATTTGTGCCCTTCCTAGTATCTCTTACAAAAAAAAAAGAAATATCTTTAAAAGGACTTATAGAAGCTCTAAGATTTTCTTTCAGTACCTCACACCCCTTCCCCCACTACTTAAAATGTTGCCTTTTTCAATGATTTGGAAAGAACCACTGGAAGCCCATAGCTCTTTTGGGAAGCCACCAATGCAAAGCCACTTGCTGTAAAATAGGTGCTTTTCACAGGGTGGGGGCAGATTTATACAGAAGAAGCTGTGCCTTCTGCAGGATTCTGTGGCTTCTACCAAGAGGATTTGGTACATGGTTAGAATCCAAACCCACTGACTCACCGGGCACTGTGGGATTGTGGGACGTATGTGTGTGTGTGGGGTTGGGGGGAGGAACCACCAAACTACCTCCCTATTAAGTGCCTGAATAGGACTGCTATGTACATGCCTGGAGCTTGGGTTATAATTTTGGTTCTTAGTTGAAACTCTCCATCCCCAGGGTGTGTGTGTGTACATCATACAATGTATATAACATTTAAAGGTTACCAACAGCTTTTTAAACTGTTAGGCTCTCATCTAATAGAGCCCCTGAATCACAGCATAGCGAACATGTCGTAGTGCATCCACAGTCTATGAAAAGTATATTTTTATGTAATTATACATGATGTGTTGAACAGCAGTTTATGATATTTTAGATTTTGTAGATGTTTACTAAAATATGTTTCAAATTTCTTATTGTATTTTGTCTTTTGGAACCAGCAAATTTTCTCCCCAGTTCTCAATCATCTTTAAGACTTGAAGAGCTCATAGTCAGTGGGCACCATTTTTGGGGCCACATAACAAAACCTGAGAAACTCAGGAGAGGCCAGCATGATGAGTCCTACAAAGTAACCACATAGGATGGTCTGAACATAAAAGTCCTAACAAAAAGTGGATCATGGTGAATAGCCATGTCCAAGGTCTATAGCTTTCCTGACAAAGGTCAATCTTTACCTTAAGTGAGCTTGTCTATTGTCTTTTTGCATCTGAGAAACATATCTTTGAAATATCAGAGTTATGATATTTCCAGACTTCTCAAGACACAACCATTACGCACCAGAGCAGAGTCCACAGAACCCCTCATTGTTATCTTGTTGCCCATATCTCTACATGCTATAAATATTACTTGTTAAATATCTTATACTTTCTAGTATATAAGAACTATGGCATTTTCTGTTTTGCCTTTTTATCCAATACCAGAGATAAACCCATTTTGCTTTCTCCTGTCTCCTTAATTTACCACCGATGGATTTCATTGGTATTTATCCTTATGGACTGAGACAAACTGGTCTCGGCCAGTGTGCCTCAATTATATTCAAATATCCTCTATAAATTTGGATGTTTCTTATGTTGACAATGATACAATGTCCTGAATAAGTTGGTTCTGAGCTTTTGGTTTAAGAAGGAATTATCAGGCAGAACCCAGAGGTCCATTCTCTTACACCAAAAGTTTCTAACATATGTACCATAGGGGTGCCAGAAGGACAAGAAGAGCAGCAAGGATTAGAGAACCTATTTGAAGAAATAATGACAGAAACTTCCCTGATATGAGGAAGAAAGTCACACAAACACAGAATCCCAAACAAGATGAACCCAAAAAGACCCACCCCCAAGACATGTGGTAAAACAATGGCAAATGACAAAAAGAGAATCTTAGAGGCTGCAAGAGAGAGACAGAGAGTTACCTGTAAAGGATCTCCTATTAGATTATCAAATGATTTCTCAACAGAAACACATCATACCAGAAAGAAAAGGAATGAAGTATACAAAGTAATGCAAAGCAAGGGACTGAATCTAAAAATACTCTATCCAGCAAGGCTATTATTAAAATTGAAGGGGAAATCAGGAACTTCACAGACAAAAAAAAGGCTAAGGGAGTGTATCACTACCAAGCAATCAATTCATGAAATGCTAAAGGTACTGTTGTAAAAGAAAGAGAAAAAAAAGGAAGAACATATGCACAAAAACAAAAATGGCTACAAACAAGTATCTATCAATAATAATAAATGGACTAAATGCTCCAATGAAAAGAAATGCAATGGCTGAATGAATTAGAAAACATGAACCATACGTATGCTGTCTACAAGAGACCCACCTTAGAACAAGAGACTCATACAGACTGAAAGTGAAGGAATGAACAAAATACCTTTCAGGCAAATGAAAAAGAAAAAAAATAGCCGGGGTAGCAATACTTATATCTGACCAAATAGATCTCAAAATGAAGGCCATAATAATAGAAAAGGAAGGCCACTTCATAATACTAAAAGGATCAATACAACAAGAGGATATAACTCTGGTAAACATATATGCACCCAATGTAGGAACACCCAAATACATTATAAAACAACAACAACAAAAAACTTCTGGAAGATATTAAGGGAGAGATTGATAGCAATACAATCATAGTAAAGGACTTTAATACCCCATTGACATCATTGGATGAATCCTCTAGACAAAAAATTAATAAAGAAACAGCAATCCTAAATGATGCACTAGATCAGATGGTCTTAATTGACATTTTCAGAATATTTCACCCCAAAGCTACAGAATATATATTCTCCTCAAGTGCACATGAGAAATTTTCAAAGATAAACCACATATTGGCTCACAGGGAAAGTCTCTCCAAATTCAGGAAGATTGAAATTATAATAAGCATTTTCTCAGACTACAATGGCATAATATTAGACATCAACTACAATAAAAACAATAAAAAATTCTAACACTTGGAGGCTGAATAGCATGGTGTTAAACAATGATTGGGTTACCAAAGAGATCAAAGAAGGAATTAAAAACTTCCTGGAAATGAATGACAATGAAAACATAACAATCCCCAAACCTATGTGATACAGTAAAAGCAGTCCTGAAAAGAGCATTCATAGCATTACAGGCCTACCTCAAAAAAACAAGAAAAACTGGTAATAAATTATCTAACTCTACAACTTAAAGAATTAGAAAGAGAGCAACAAGAAAAGCACAGAGTGAGCAGAAGGAAGGAGATTGTAAAGATCAGAGCATAAATAAATTACATAGAGACAAACAACAACAACAAAAACAATACAAAAGATCAATGAAACCAAGAGTTAGTTCTTTGAAAGGATAAACAAGATTGATGAACCTTTAACCATGCTCCTCCAAAGAGGACCCAAATAAACAAAATCAGAAATGAAAGAGGCAAAATAACAAAAGACCCCACAAAATACAAAGGACTGTAAAAAAATATACTATGAACAACTCTATTCCAACAAGCTAAACAACCTAGAGGAAATGGACATACTGCTAGAAAAATATGACTTTGCAAAACTCAACCAAGAAGAATAAAAAAATCTCAACAGGCAAATAACTAAGAAGGAAATTGAAACAATAATAAAAAACACTTCCAGCAAACAGAGGCATAGGGCCAGAAAGCTTCACAGGGGAGTTTTACCAAACATTCAAATAACTAAAACCTATCCTCCTCAGACTATTCCAAAAAATTCAAGAGGGAGCCAAGCTTCCAAGCTCTTTCTATGAACCCAGCATTACCCTAACCCCAAAACCAGATAAAGACACTACAAAGAAAAAGAATTACAGGTCAATATCTCTGATGAACATAGATGCTAAAATTTTCAACAAAATTCTAGCAAATAAGATCCAGCATTACATTTGAAAGATCATACACCATGATCAAGTGAGTTTTATTCCAGTGATGCAAGGCTGGTACAAAATACACAAATCAATTAACATGATATATCACATAAACAAATTGAGAGATAAAAACCACATAATTGATGCAGAAAAGGCATTTGACAAGATCCAACACTCTTTCCTGATAAAAATTCTCAGCAAAGTGGGAATAGAAGGATCATACCTCAATATAATAAAAGCCTTATGTGACAAACCTACAGCCAACATCATATTCAATGGGCAAACACTAAAACCATTTCCCATAAGAACAGGAACAGACAGGGATGTCCACTTTTATCACTTCTATTCAACATGGTACTGGAAATGCTAGCCATAGAGATCAGACAACAAGAAGAAACAAAAGCCATTCAAACTGGAAAAGAAGAAATAAAATTGTTATTATTCACAGATGACATGATATTGTACATAGAAATCCCTAAAGACTACATTAAAAAATAACTAAACTCAATGAATGAATTTGGCAATGTAGCAGGATACAAAATTAACACTCAGAAATCTATGTCTTTTTTATACATCAATAATGAACTAATAAAAAAGAAACTAAGAAAACAATCTCATTTATCATTGCAACAAAAAAATTAAGATACATAGGAATAAATTTAACCAAGGAGTTAAAGGATCTGTAATCAGAAAATTACAGGACCCTGAAAAAAATATAGAGGAAGACATAAACAAATGAGAGAATATATCATGTTCATGGATTGGTAGAATCAACATCATTAAAATGTGCATACTACTCAAAAAATCTATAGATTTAATGCAATACCCATTAAAATGCCAATGGCATACTTCAAAGACCTAGAAAAATATGGCTCTCCAAAAATTAATATGGCATATAAAAAGATCCCAAACAGCTGCAACAATGTTGTGAAAGAAGAACAAAGTTGGAGGGATCACAATACCAAATATCAAGCTATAATACAAAGCCACTGTTCTCAAAATTGCCTGGTACTGGCACAAGAACAGACATATAGACTAATGGAACAGAACAGAGAACCCAGAAACTGACCCAAGCCATTATGCTCAATTAATATTTGAGAAAGGTGGCAAGAACATACAATGGAGTCAAGCCAGTCTCTTTAATAAGTGGTGCTGGGAAAATTGGACAGTTATATGCAAAAAATAAAATGAAACTAGACCACAACTTACACCATACACAAAAATAAATTCAAAATGGATAAATAACTTAAACATAAAATGGGAAAGCATAAAAATCTTAGAAGAATCCATAGGCAGCAAAATAACAGTATCTTTACAGATAGAGTTCCTAGGGCAATGGAAATTAAAGAGAAAATAAACAAATGAAGATCAAAATAAAAAGCTTCTGCACAGTGAAAGAAATCATCAACAAAACAACAAGAAAGTCCATTGCATGGGAAAACGTATTTTCCAATGCTATCTCTGATAAGGGTTTAATCTCCAAAATTTATAGGAAACTCATACAATTTAACAAAAGGAATATAAACAATCCAATAAAAAATGGACAAATTACCTAAATAGACACTTTTCTAAAGAGGACATACAGAAAGCCGAGACATATGAAAACACTAGAGGCCTGGTGCATGAATTTATGCATGGGTGGGGTCCCTCAATGTAGCCTGCAGGAATTGGGCTGAAACCTGCATCCAATGCCATCTGTTGCTCTTGCCTGCAGCTCCCACTCATCCCGGCCCCACTGTGCTTGCCATGGGCTCATGGCCAGTCAGTCCTGATTGGGAGTGGCTCACGCCACTATAGCAGTGCTCACCAGCATGAGCCCTGCATCTGGCACTTGTCCCAAGGTGGGTGGGGGGAGTGGCTGGGGCATGATACACCCTCCAAACAGGTGGTGGAACACCCTTGCAGGCCTGGGATCAAAATATGTCCTGCTGACATTCATGTTGGTTGTTGGGAGCCACCTGGCAGCTGCTTTTATTTTATTTTATTAATTTTTTAATTTTAAAAAAATATATATTTTATTGATTTTTTTTAACAGAGAGGAAGGGAGAGGGATAGAGAGTTAGAAACATCGATGAGAGAGAGACTTCGATCAGCTGCCTCCTGCATGCCCCTACTGGGGATATGTCTGTAGCAAGGATACATGTCCTTGACTGGAATCGAACCCTGGGACCTTTCAGTCCACAGGCCTACACTCTATCCACTGAGCCAAACCAGTTTTGGCATGTCAGCTGCTTTTATATAGTTTCTTTCTTGTAGAGCATCTTGGGAGGGGAAGTGGCTGAAGTGCCTAAGGCTGACTTCTAGGAGGCCAGCGGCACTGTCTGGATCTTGTTGACAATGCAAGTCCTTGGTTCCTGGTCTATTCTCCAGAGATTGGAACTGCAGGACTCCTGGGGAGTGAGTGGCTGCCACCAGGCTGGTGGGCTGCCAGGACAGGTAAGTTAGCTGAGTGGCACTCATGCTGTGGGAGTACATTGACCACCAGGGGGCAGATCCTGCATAGAGCATTGGCCCGTGGTGATCAGTGAGCATCCAGTCATTTGGTTGTTCAGTCATTCAGTCACTTAGGCTTTTATATATATAGACTAGAGGCCTGGGCATGAAATTCATGCACAGGGGTGGGGGGGGATGTCCTTCGGCCCAGCCTATTCCCTCTCAAATCTGGGACCCTTGAGGGATGTCCGACTGCCCATTTAAGCCCTATAGGATTGGGCCTAAATGGGGAGTCAGACATCCCTCTCACAATCCAGGACTATTGGCTCCCAACTGCTCACCTGCCTGCCTTCCTTATTGCCCTTAACCACTTCTGCCTGCCAGCCTGATCACCCCCTAACCATTCCCCTGCCAGCCTAATTGATATCTAACTGCTCCCCTGCCAGCCTGTTTGCCCCTAACTGCCCTCCCCTGTGGGCCTGGTCACACCTAACTGTCCTCCCCTGCATGCCTGGGTCTCCCCCCCCCACCACACACCTGCCAACTGCCCTTCCCTGCAGGCCCGGTCAACCCCAACTTCCCTCCTCCTCTGCTAGCCTGATCACCCCTAATTGCCTTCCCCTGCAGGCTTGATCACCCCCAACTGCCCTCCCTTGCAGACCTGGTCCCTGACAACTGCTCTTTCCTGCTGGCCATTTTGTGGTGGCCATCTTGTGTCCACATGAGGGCAGGATCTTTGACCACATGGGGGCAGTCATCTTGTGTGTTGGAGTGATGGTCAATCTGCATATTACTCTTTTATTAGATAAGATAGAGGCCTGTTGCATGGGAGGGGGCCAGCTGGTTTGCCCTGAAGGGTGTTCTGGATTAGGGTGGGTGTTCCCTTGGGATGTGGGGTGGCCTGGTTGAGGAGCCTGTGGTGGTTTGCAAGCCAGCCATGCCCCCCAGTGACCCAAGTGGAGGCCCTGGTATCTGGGATTTATTTATCTTCTACACTTGAAACTTTGTAGCCTGGAGTGGAGCCAAGGCTTCTGCTCACATAGCCATTGAAACTTTGTTGCCTTAAGTGGAGGCCTGGACTGGACAGGATTTGCGGAAAGCTTGGATTCCTCCATCGCCAGGGGCAATCCAAGCCACCCTGCTGCTCTCTCTGTGGCCGTAGCCATCTTGGTTGGGTTAATTTGCATACTCACTCTGATGGGCTGGTGGTCGTGGCTTGTGGGTATAGTGGAAGTATGGTCAATTTGCATATTACTCTTTTATTAAATAGGATGCTCAAAGTCACTAATCATCCGAGAGATGCAAATCAAAGCAATGAAATACCATCTCACACCTGTCAGAATGGCTGTCATCAACAAATCAACAAATGGTAAGTGCTGGAGAGGATGTAGAGAAAAAGGGACCTTCCTTCACTGTTGGTGGGAATTCAGACTGATGCAATCACTGTGGAAAACAGTATGGCATTTCCTTAAAAATTTAAAAATAGAAATTCCATTTGACCCAGTAATCCCACTTCTAGGAATATATCCCAAGAAAACAGAAACACCAATCAGAAAGGATATATGCACACATATGTTCATAGCAGCACAGTTTGGAAACAGCCTAAGTGCCCATCAGAGTGAATTAGAAAACTGTGGTACATCTATACAATGAAATATTATGCTAATGTAAAAGCATAGATGGACCTGGAGAACATTATGCTAAGTGAAATAAGCCAGTCAGAGAAAGACAAATATCACATAATCTCACTCATTTGTGGAATATAATGAACAATATAAACTGATGAACAAAAATAGAACCAGTGTCATTGAAGCATCAATCAGACTGTCTAACCTATGAGGGAGGGCAGGGATGAGGGGGTAAAAGATCAACCAAAGGACTTGTATGCATGCATATGAGCATAACCAGTGGACACATACAGGGTAAGGGCATATGCTGGGGGATAGGGGCGGTTGGAGAGAGGTCAATGTGGGGAATAGAAGACTAATGTAATACTTTAAACAATAAATAATTTAATAAAAAAACAACATAGTTAACAATACTGTAGTAATTATCTATGGTGCCAGGTGGGCAATGAATTATGGGAGGGAACACTTTTTAACCTATATAAATGTCTATCCACTGTGCTGTACACCTGAAACTAATACAAAAAAGTGCTGAATAATAACTGTAATAAAATAAAATTTAAAAAAAGAAAAAAGAAAGCTTTTAAATTGTAAAATGCAATGTTTCTCAAAAATAATTTTATAAAATGAATACTATTCAGGACTAGTGTTCTTTGGAACTAATTGGGGAATGCTGGCTTTAAATCAGTTAACTGCCACTCACCTTCTCTGTTTCCATTGATGCTACTGTGACCCAGCTTTATCCCTGCAACCTCAGGCTCCCTCTGTGTCGTTACCAGACATGCAGGGCTGTCAGGCTAGGCTGCATGCAGATATTTAGGAGTACTGGGATTTTGGAATTTCTCTGCTGGGTTCAGCTCCTCATTGGCCAGCTCCCCTCACTGCTTCTTACAGTAATTACTGCTGAGTTTGTTACTGGTTACCCCAAATATTGCAGCCAAAGGACATCATCTGAGTTGCCCTTTTTGGTGTTCTTTTCATTGTCCCATTGAAATTGCTCTTGTTTCTTGTTAGGGAATGCCTCAACCTCTGATTGAAGGTTATTTTCTTGTCTTGAGAAAGGGAAGAAGGAGCATAATGACTGCTTTGAGGAGTCTGGGAGAGTGTGATATTTCTTGGCGTTCTCTCTACGTAAGGAAAGCTATTACTATTGTTTACTTGAGAAGTCCCAAGACCCACTCCTCCAAACTTCTGGGGAAAGTCTAAGTGTATGCCTTTTTCCACTCGTATGTAATGTAGTCTGTGTACACCTGGTAAAGGTTACAAAATCTAACTTTTTAAAGTACCACTTTCATGGAAGGACCTCTCTATACCATCTAAATAGTTGATTCTCAATTAATGAGGTTTTTTGGTCTGGATTATAATGCTATGTGTGATTATGGCCTTTTCATGCCTGTTTCTGGGAGTTATGGAGGGGATATATATATATGCATGCTTCAGGCTTTACAACTGTGTGGAATGACAACTTTAAACACCAAGTTATTGAAATTAAAAGGGTTAGCCTTATTATTTTTTTATTCTTTTGCTCTATGTCTAAGCCAAGAACGTCAATAGGGATAGGGAGAAAATATGTGAAATATTAAATAGGCATTTAATGTTTTATGAGGTTAAAAGTCCAACCATATTCCATGTATAACATTATGTTCCAACTCTGTTAATATCATTAGTTTGCTTAAGTGGCAATTATAGATTAGCATAAACAAGTAGTCATGAATGTGCTAAGTGCTACCACTCAAAAATTCAAGACAGTAATCAGAATGAACTTGGGAGAGTGGTCAGAGATTTCCTAGAAGAGGAGTTGTTAAACTGAAATAACTAAGATGTAGTTAGGCAAAAGTGGGGCTAATGGGTGCAGGTTGGTTGGGCTGTACAACTCTAGGGATCACCATTCATGGCCTCCATGTTCTATGTATTATGCCCTCTAGTTATTCAACCCTGATGTGGAAGTGTGTGAAGTGGAAGAGGTTTCTAGTAAGAAGAAATGACATGTATGGCCATCCTGAGATGCAGGATGGTGGGTCCGATGAACTGAAAGATGCACAATATGGTAAAACTTAGAGAGAGGAAGAGTTATATTAAATGAGACCACAGAGGTTGGACAGGTCTAGGTCAAGCATGACTTTGTGGTCTGTCTATGTTAAGATTTCCTAAGACAATGAGAGACCATTAAAGGGGTGTAAGCAAGCATTGTTGGTAAGATTTGCACTTAAGATGTGTATGTTTCATACTACAGTATGATTCATTGAGAACTAATGTAGAATATGTACACTAATAGAAGATGAGTGATAATGAATGATGTTTGGACTACAGTGATAGTGGGGTTGGAGAAAAATCAATGGATCCAAGAGACATGTAGACTATTGGATCAATGGAACCAGTTGATTGATGTTTGGGGCAGGTGAATAGTAAGAAGGGAGGGAAGGAGGAAGGAAACAGGGGGAAAGAGAGAGAGTGATAGAGGGAGAGAAGGAGAGAGAGATGATTAAAAAATAATTTCTGGGTTGATGTCTAATGGAAGACTTTGAGTAGGATATACAAATCTAGATTTAAGAAGGGGAATGAATCTGACCTGAAATTATAAATTTGGCCTTTGTTAGGGTGTAGAAACAGGAAGTGTTTGAGATGATTTAAAGATAAAGTATTGAATTCAAATAAAAGAAATCCAAAAAAGAAAGAGGTTTATGGGAATCAACATTAAATGGTTGGTAGAGGAGGAGGAGGCTACAAAGGAGAGTTAAAAGATAAATCCAGAGAAATAACAGAGTACAATCAACATAAGCAAGGGAAGAGAATGTTTCATGAAGAAGGAAATAGTTAACTGTTAAATGCTGTTGAGAGATCAAGGATATAAATTTCTTTATAAAACAAGATATATATTGACTCTTCTAACTAAATTTTAGAAATATCTAAGGCTTCAGGTTCACCATGTTCGAATGGCTCTGTCTTCCTTACTTTGTATTCCCTTAGCTGTATTTTCCTCTGTGGGTTGGTTTTATCTTTAGACTAATTCCATATGGGGCAAAGTGGTTAGAGTTGATTCTGCTGTCATATTAGTATTTCCTGATATCCAGAAGCAAGAGTTTGCTTCTTCTACTCACTACTGTTTACTCACCATTGATAGTAAACAGTTTTCAGAAGCTCTTGGATTATTGGACTGAATTGAGGCACATGCTTATTCCTGAACCAAATTCTGACCAGAAAAATGTCTTGTATTTAATATCTTCAATGTGATTTCCTAAAGCTATTACTGCTAAGGAGATGAAGATAAAGAGACCAATAAGGCTCATTCCAGAAAATAGGGATGAAATTAACTTCTCTTAAAGCACAAAACTGGAGTTCTTTTGGGAGTGATGATGAAAAGAATGGCTATGTGTTGATCAACTAACAATGTATACATTATCAACATAAGCAATGACTGAAAATAATACATTGGAATTAACGTAATTTACATATACTTATTGAGATATAGTTGGAAAACATTACATGGCATATATATACACTGTATATAACCATGACACAATTAGGAAGAACATACCTACAAACATGGAAGTTTTCTTATGACTCTTTGTAATGACCCCATCATACTGTTCCCTCGTTGTCCAATCATGAGGTAATCACTATTTGTGTCTTCTGAGGAATTTATTCTTTTCATCTGAGTTGTCTTATTCATTGCTACAAAGTTGTCTATACGTTTTCCTTATTTCCTTTCAAAATCTATAGTATCTGTAATGAAATCACCTCTCTCATTCCTGTATTGGTTGCTTATGTTTTCTCCTTTGTTCTACATTCAGCATATCAAACTCAAAGGCTAACATGGGCCAAATAAACTAAGTTTATGTGGGCTGAGAAAAAACAAAGCTTCAATTTTCATAGAAATGTAGGTTTACTTCAATAGAGACATGCTGAATACAAAGGGCAGAAATAAATGAGTATTTGTTAATATAAAATAATAGAATATTTGAATAAAAATTAATATTTTTTCTTTTTTTAAAAAATTAAATCTTTATTATTCAGATTATTACATTTGTTTCTCTTTTTTCCCCTCCATAGCACCCCTCCACCCAGCTCCCACCCTCCCTCTGGCCTTAGCTCCCTCCCATTGATCTCATCCATAGGTGTATGATTTTTGTCCAGTCTCTCCCTGTATACCCTTTACCCCTTTCCCCTAAGAATTAACAGTCCACTCCCTTTCTGTGCTCCTGATTCTATTATATTCACCAGTTTATTCTGTTGATCAAATTTTTAATTCACTTAATTTTTAGATTCACTTGTTGATAGATATGTATTTGTTCATAATTTTTTGTCTTTTACCTCTTTCTTCTTCCTCTTCTAGAAGAGTACCCTTCAGCATTT